>JAQMYJ010000018.1:16504654-16532183 GCA_030014305.1 Clarias laeviceps | reverse complement strand
GTTGAAATACACAGTCCTGAAAAAGGGACGTTTCTTTTTTTGCTGAGTTTATATATATATATATATATATATATATAGAGAGAGAGAGAGAGAGAGAGAGAGAAAGAGAGAGTCAGCCAAAATTTATATAAACTTTCTGGAAAAGAAAAATAGTATATTACATTAATATCATAATATTATCAAAGGAAAGGCTCCTGATCCAAATCTTACCATAATATATGTCAAACATGTTTGAGGCAGTGTTATGGCATGGACGTGTATGGCGTGTTTGGTGACGCTGGATCTAGGTCACTGGGGTGTTTACTCATAATGTGACTGCTTGTAGAATAGCACGATGAATTTGTAAGTGTCTAGAGTGATAGTTTCTGGTTCGGTTAAATGCACCAAAACTGAAAGAGCTTCAAAGTACATATGAATAATGACCTAAAACCTACTGTGTACCAGTGATGTACAGAGACAATGCGAAAATTGTGTTCTTGTCTGAATACTTCTGGGCTTGACTGTATTTATATTCATATTGAACAATTATTATAAATATCATTTATACATGAAATCTTACATTTAACAAGAATATAACAATGTATTGTTTTATCTTTTTTACAATAATATGTAAATGCTACTAATACAATTTTTTGAGTCACCCAATCCTTTACAGAAATCTCTCTCTAAACAGTTAAAAACTTTCAATTGAAGCCAATTTTCATTTTCTTTCGGAGGTTACCTTGCATCATTCATTTAACTGGGCCCGGAGCCTATCCTGGGAACAAGACACACACTCATTCACATATTAATTCACTAATCCACCTAACACTATATTTTGCTAGGAGGATATCCTGGAAGAAACATGGACGTGTGGAGAACACATAAAAACTAGATCCAAACTGAGGTCAGGATCGATCCTGGGGGCCTGGGAGATTGCAACAGTACCTGCTGTGCCACCTACTGTGGAAAATACTAAGATGAGTTCAAACATAAAATCAGCTGTATTAGATAAAATTATAAGACACAAATAAAGAAAAATATGTGCTTTATGTGGATTTCGTGGAGAACATAGCTCATTCGTTTCCTATACAATTAGATTTAATTTATTCATTTAGCTTTACTTATTGTATTATCCTGGTTAAAGTCACTATGTGTTTACAACTGTAATAAAATGTAAAGACTGACATTATTTGTACTTAAATTAGTCTGGCTTGTCCAGAGTTAAACTATAACTCTAGCCATCCATCAGGCCAATCAATAGCACATTCTTCTAAAGAATAAATAATTAACAAATAAATCACATTTTAAAATTAAAATTAGCAAAGACTAAAAAGCAAAGAACTTTGGACTAATTGTGACTAACTTAATTAATATGACTTAGCTCCAGAGTTCTTTTAACTCTAACCGATGCAGAAAGCAAAAAGTAGCTTTTATATACCTTTTTATTAACACCAATCAAAAGATGTCCCATGTTCATGAAAGAGATGTTATTATGATTCAGAAGGGTCAAATTATTAGTCTGCATAAAGCAAAGGAAAAAAATAAGGAGTTGCTGAAATTTACTGGAACTGGGTCAAGAAACCTGTTTAATCACTTAAATACAAAAAAGTAAAAAGGAAACAGTGTAAATCTCAGTTGATATCAACTCAAAGTATAAGGTTTCCATAAGAAAACCACTGGTTTGTGTGGCTAATTGCGTAAAAAGGCTCTATTTTGATAGGGAGGATAAAGATTGGACTTAGGATCAATGGAAAAAGGTCATGTGGTCTGATGAGTCCAGATAACCCCTATTCCAGAGCGATCGGTGCATGAGGGTATGAAGGGAAACGCATAAAGCGATGCACCCACCATGCACAGTGTCTACTATACAAGCCTCTGGAGGCAGTGTTATGATCTCAGGTTTCTTCAGTTGGTCAGGTCTAGGCTTGTTATGGCATGTCTTATGTGGCAATAAAATTAAGTCAGCTGACAAACTGAATGACCAGGTTATCACATTAACGCATTTCGTCTTTCCTGATGGCACAGACATATACAAGACTTCAAATAATAAAATAGTGGTTATCAGAGAATGAGGAATTATTTTCACACGAATTGTCCATGGCCTGTGTTCGGAGTCCTGTCCTTAACCCCATCAAATGTCTTTTCAGAGTGATTTGACTCTCAATCAATACAAGATCTTTGGCAAAAATTTGTGACATAACGAATGAAATGCAAAATGTTTATAAATTTATGCTAGATAACATTCAAGTTCTTTAAAATTTAACATATTCATAAGACCAAACTTAAAAATAAACACAGCCGTTTCAACATTCCAGTCAAAATTAACTACATAAACATGTCCTCTCACTCCAAATGCTGTCAATCAGCCAGGACACGGTTTGTGACTGGACCTGTGAGGCTAAAGTAAGTAAAGTAGCCACTAGTTTAGCACTGTTTAAACTGCTTGTCTGTATCATCTCAGATTATGAGGAAGTGTTATTCAGAAACACATGATATGAGACATGTTTTTGTGATTTCTGACACTGTTATCCATAAGAATGGACAAGCGGATGTTGAACAACAACAAACAATCGTAGTATCCATCTTGAAGCAGAACCACTTCCTTCTTTAAACATTCTCTGAGAAAAGTGCAGGTGTACATAACTTGTACAAAAAAGCGGTGATGGAAACCGCTTAATACGTATCTTTTAACATAGTGTTGCTTTCTGTGCATGTACAGTAAAAGTGAATTCTGCAGGTGTGTGTGTGTGTGAAAGAGAGAGAGAGAAAGAGAGAGATGATTTAAAAAATTCAGATTACACAATACTTAAACTGTTAACTCATACGCTTCCTGTACTCTTGGTTACAGTTAAAGAAAAATCTTGGTTACAGTTAAAGAAAAAAGTTTAAGAAGCATCCCTCAAGTCTTGGCTTATCAAATCAATTTAATGTAAGTGAAAAATAAGGACATTTCTCGATATTAGTGAAGGTTAAGACCAGGTTGATATGAAATTTGATTCTTGCCTAAACTTTTATCAGATGTTACAATATTACCACAACAATGTAAATTTTTGACCACCTTGGATAGCACGTAAAACCATCCGTTTTCAGATAAAATTCACATAGAAGTTAAGCTTATACACTATAAACACCTTGTGCATGTTACGATTTGTGCCATATTGTATAATCAGTTAATGATAGACCCATGTGTGTGTGTGTGTGTGTATAAGAAAGAGACAGTCCCAATCTGCCAAATCTGGCTTTCAAAGTCACCAGTAGTTGCAGACCTCCTCCTCGGTGTGGCTGCGCTGGTGCAGCTTCAGTGAGTTTAAATGAGAGTACGACTTGCCACACTCCTCGCAGCTGTAGGGCTTTTCTCCCGTGTGGCAGCGCTGATGTGAAATGAGGTGCGAGTTACAGTAAAAGCGCTTTCCGCACTGAAGGCATGTGTAGGGTCTCTCGCCCGTGTGGATGCGCTGATGGATCTTCAAATAGAAGCGTGTGGTGAAGGTTTTCCCACACTGAGCACAGCGCGAGCTCTTCTCCCCCGTCCCCACCCCGTCTCCTCTCTGCTCGCCGACTGGATGACGTCCTGCAGCGTTAGAGTTACTCAAACGACTGAGTCTGTGCTGCCCGGCATCGCATTCTGTCGTTTGTTGATATTGGTAGTGAACGGTGTTATCATCTCTTGGGTTTGGGGAAGTGTTTGTGCTGTGAACTGTATTAGTAGTGTCTTGTTGTGATGCCTCAGGTCTCATGGTGATGTCTTCTAGATCAGGAGAGTCCCAAATAACACCGGGTTTGGCTTCGTTATGACCTGCAGAACAAAGGATGCTGATGATCTTTTTTCATATTACCCTAGCTAAACTGCTATTTAAGCAAGATAACATGAGAGGAATTGGTGTTGTACTGGTTATCACCATGGCTGCGATGTAGTCTAAGGCACAAGGGTGCAGACCAAGTGGCAAAGTTATCACAGCTGTTATGAGTGCAATATTGTTTATATACAACAGTTCCACAAATAAAAAATTTTTATCAACAGATTATGATTTATTTGTTAATTTAACCAATTATTTTGCTCCGGCACCACATTCTTCCACACCTGGCGGAACTAACTAAGCCAACTGGCGGAGCTGGAGACCGACAGTTAGTGTAATTAAAAAGTAGGTTTAAATTCTTATTGGTACTATATAGCCAAAAGGTGAGGACAATAAATCATCCAGGGGATGGACAGTCCTGTAAAGATGTCCTTTAAAGATTTTCTTTATATTTGCACTTATTCCGCTTTGGAAAATCAGCCCAGTTAACTTCCGGGTTCCGAGTTAAATCCCAAATAGAGTTAAATGGAAAGCTAGTGCTCTAGGTTATTCAATCCTTTGTTCAGAACACCAAGTGATTAGAGGTTACAGAGGGATTTGGGATTCAAGTTTGTTTCAGAAGGAAGTTAGCTTTGTAGGGCTAATTAACACTTGTAAAACACACGGGGCGCTGAGTGATACATGTAGTTAAACTGTTATAGTTGTACTGTTCGCTTTTTGTGATTTATTGTATAATTATTCATGCACTGTGATTATATACATTCATTTATGCTAGTTATAAGAAGAGAAAGCATTAGAGAACATCATAAGGATGCCCAAAATACATTTCCTGTGGATGCCACACCTTCTTCTAATGTGTTAGATGCATGCTGCTCTTCCTCCCAGCAAACACGAGTCTCCTCTATCTCTATATGAAGAAAGAAACAGTAATGTTCTTTTAATATTGCAGTGTGTTCATGTATACATTATTTTACTCTAGTTTATTACAGAGTAAACATTGTTACATCACTGAATTATCCATTTATAAGAAATGATGTGATCAGAAACCAACACTGATGGGCTACCAAATGAGTGTGAACATCATACAGTATAGGTCAGGGCTGGCAAACAATGTCCTGATTGCTGCCCTACTCATTGCTGTTCAGTAAATCAGAAGCTGGAAGATATCATCTTAGACGAGTGAATTGGTGTCTTTCAGCTTCTGCTCATATGAGCACACTTGATCCAGGTAATCAGCAGTAAGTAGTGCAGGGATATGTGGAAAACATGGTGTAGGTGAATACAGAGAGGAGATCTTCAGTTTACCATCTGAGCTGTCCCATGGCTTCAACTCTGCCCTCTCCTCTTTAACTTGAAACGATTCTTGTCTATCCTCATTCTGTAACAGGAAATGTTTTTTTGTAAAAAGAGCAGCATCGACAAGTAAAGGAAAAAAAAGACAAAAATTACCTTTGCATTGGAAGAATGCACTGAAGAAGTATCCAAGTGCATATCTGTGTGTGTTTCCGTATAGTCTGCAATTAGGAGAGAAAAAAATATTCTATCATATTAGATTTCGTAATCAATGGTGTTTAAAAGGTCATAAATCTCAGCCAATACCAGTGTTTAAGCATAGTGTTCTTTAGCGACCGAGGGGCAAAAATCTGTTTTTTATCATTATTATTTTTTAGCTTATATGTTTGCATTTGAGGTGGTAATATGTTACATTCCTTTAGTCACACATCGTGATCAAGACATGCAGATGCCCTGAGATGGATTGGTACCCTGTCCAGGGTGTACCCCGCCTTGTGCCTTAAGTCCTCTGGGATAGGCTCCAGGTACTCCATGACCCTTCTATGTCTAAGCAGTATAGGAGATGAATGAATCAATAAATGAATGACAAATAAATTCGTCTAAAATCTTAGACGACAATGCCAGGGAACTGTCTAACTTACTTAAGTCTTCGTCTGTACTATTTTATCCTGTATACAGGTTCTCATCGGCCTGAAGCCTATCCCAGGAGAATTAGGGCACGAGGCGGGGTACACCATGGACAGGGTGTCAATGCATCGCAGGACGCACACACACACACACAATGGGCAATTTAGAAACACCAATTAACCTAATCTGCAGGTTTTTGGAGGAGGAAACAGGGGTACCCGGAGGAAACCCACCAAGCACGGGGAGAACATGCAAACTCCACACACAAACCCCGACCCTGGAGGTGCGATCCTGATGATACCCCGTGCACTCAGAATCCTTGATTGATCCCCAGCTAAAGAGTCATTATGATCCATCTTACCTTGCAGTGCAGCCGTGATGGTAACTTGAACAGCCACTGATCGGCGGTTGGGAGCGGATTGACGTGCAGCTGCTGCCTGGCGCGCCGACCTCAGCTCACTCTCTGCGAACTGCAGTTTACACAGCAGCGCCTCGACATCCATCTGTCTCCGGGCTATCTCCGCGCGTAAAAGCGCCGAGTCGTTATCTATGATTTTGGTCATCTCTAGCAGCGCACCCTTAGCGAACCTTTCTATTATAGAAGCGAGCTGGGAATGGATGTCCACAGAAGACATTGTTCTCGGAACGAAGTCTATTTCGCGAGGTTTTAAGACAAAATTATTGCAATATGTTAATTATAGATATATATCCTTAGCCTTAGTGTTGTCGAGTTACTCGGGAAAAATAAAATTCACTCTGAAACTATTAAAGTAAACCAGTTATCTTAAAAAAAGACCACTCCGTTAACAAAATGTTTACATTAGTTTCCACCAAGGGGTCGCTTCCGCCTTCAGTGACGTCACTCCACACGCTCTACATCGACCAATAGCGTTACACTTCCGTAAACACCGACGTTTCGTTGACTCACCCTAGTATACTAAATAGTATGTCAAAACAGTACAGTACGTCATAGACCTTATAAGTTACTCTAGGTGGCGTACTCTTTAGTAAGGTAGTAAGCGTATCCATACTCAGTTTGGAAACCGGTGAAAAGAAACATTGCAAAACTTTATTACGCATGAAATGGACGACAATGATTGTTTCCACACAATTACAAACACAGCGGAATTAATTTCATTTTTGTGTACATGTTCAATATTTCCCAGTATTTTATACAGTGTATTTTTTAAGGATCTCATGCAGTCACTGTATGTACACAGTAGTTAGGCATATACGAGCGGCGTTCAAGTCAAACCGGGACCTTTGATTGTACATTTATGAGAGTATAAACTCCCTTTATTATTTATATAGAATCCCCTGCTACACTAATGCCCTTATTGCCTGCTTCATGCTTGAAACGCTGGCCTCCCAGGAACTCCTTTAATTGCTCAAACATGTGGATGGCTTGGAACAAGATCAGGACTGTACAGAGGATGCTGCAATAACTTCCAGCTGAGTTTCTGTAATGTGCAAGTGGTGAATGCTTTTGTGTACAGTTCTCACAGACAGACACGTTTCTTACACATGTTGATGAGTTTCAGGAGATCCACTTGCTGAATGTTCACAGGAATGACTACAAAGGTCAAGATTGTCTTTTACTGCAGGTAAGAATCTCATCTCTGTACTGTGCTTGAAATTATCTGTAAATGTCAATCTTTTTTATGCCTTCATTCAAGAGAAACAAAAAAAAAGTCCCTGTTTGACTTGAACACCACTCTTACAATAGACTGTTAGATATACAATACACTACTATGTAGATTATTTATGGGGAAAATGTAAAAGTATTTATTTGTGCCAACAACAGGCACATCCTGAATATGTACCTATTGGTTAGAATGAAGATGGATAATCTAGAATTTCAACTGAACACCAAATTTGCATTTGAGAATGAAAACATTTGCTTTCCTTGTTTGGCCTAAGTAGAATTTGTAAAAGAATAATGGCTATAGACATCTTATTTTACACAATCATACACTTATTTTAAAGTCAGTCAGTTTTCACTTCTTCCTCCTCTTTCTTTGTTTCATTCAATCCCTCTTTCTGCTCACTTTTTTCCCACTGTAAATCAACAAACCTGTCTTTTTCTATACATTCCCTTTCTTTGTATCTTTTTCCTGTTGCCCGCGCGACAGCTTCATCAAAGCACATACTGATGGCGTTGGTTCTTTTAGCCTCCTTGTCTATTTCCGTGTGTCCATCCTTTCTCAAACTCCCTCCATCCCAGGTCCCGCTCCTTTGCCTTTGTTCTTCTGTGCCCTGTTCTATCTCCCCTTCCGAACCATCGCATGACTTTGTGTCCTTCAGCTGTTTCTTTGCCTGACTTACATTGTTTTCCTCCAGCCTCTCCCCATCTGTCCCCATTTCTTTGTCCTGCTCTGTGTTGTGGCAGTCATGGTTTTGTGCAACGTCCCCTATTTCTGCATGTGTGTTCTCTTCATTTTCTGTTTCTTTCTTCCGAAGCCCTCTTTCTGTATGTTGTCTCTCGGGACATGTACGTTGTATGGGTTTCTGTTGTCTCTCGGCGTCTCTCTTTTGAAACTGTTGTCTGAAAGCTGTAATTTTTGAATGCTGTGGTTTAGGTGGTACAACAGGAACAGCTCTCACTTGGTACATTTTGTGTTTGGATATAATAATTTTCCTGCCCACACCTAGACCAAGTCCTGCATCTCTTCCTCTATCTCTGTCCTTCATTCTCGGGGGTCTCAGTGGTTTCTGCCTATCTGATGTGGAAGGATCTTCATGATTCTCCTCTTTCGTGCTGTCCTTCTCCTTTCCGCTCTGTTGATCCTCGGCATCCTCTGAAAGCCTGTCATCTTCTTCACTCAGCTCTTCAGGAACACTTCCCTCTTTTAGTTCTGCAATGCGTTCTAAATGATTGTCTTTCTGAGCCTCAGCTTCCTCCTCTGCGCCATGCTGCTCCACTTGTTGATCATTCTCATCCCCTACGTCACTGTCTTCCTTCTGCTTTTCAACATCTACATCTTCGCTCTTATTCTCTAAATGTATCTGCTCCCCTTTTTCACTCTCTTTTCCCATCTCGTCCACGTCTATCTGATTTGTAGGATCTACGTCATTCTTCCCTTCCTCACTGTGCTCACTTTCCATACTTTCTCCCTTTTCTTCACTTACGTCTCTCTCATCATTTCCTTTCTCACCAACATCCCTTTCCTCACTCAGCACCACACCTTCATTCTCATCTGTCTGTTCTTCTAGAATTATTTCTGCTTTCATTGAGCTGTTGTCTGTCTCTGTTTTATGTTGAGTTTTTTGTAACTCAGGGCTTGTCACATCTATTATAATTTCACTCTCAGTAATGCCTACATAACTAGCAGTACTCTCCTGTTGATCTTCCGAACTTGCAGGTTCCTCAGTGATAACAGGATCAGTTGTGCAGGATATCTCAGCATTTTCATTGTTGCTTGGTTCCTCTGGGGTAGAAGGTGGGTCTGGACCGAAATATGTGTCCTCTTGGGTTTCATCGTCTGTGGAATGGCTGTCTGTGAGACTGTAAACGTAAACAGGAAAATGTCAGACAGAGAATATTTACCTTAGACACGTTCCTTTAAAGAGGCTGACATGAACTAGCATCTGGTTTACTTTGGTGGAAAAGGGGTAAAATAGAGCCTAAACACAGGGAAATGCGATACCCTACAAAAGGTTTTTCTGAGGTTTTCTGAGGACCTTTACTTCCTAAAGAGGTCCTACTTGAAACATTTATTAAAAGGGAAGAAATCTTTGGAATCTATTATTTCCCCCTAAGCATATGTGTAACTTTTCTTTCGAAATGCAATTTAAAAAAATGCTGAGCCACATTAACTATGTGTGTGGGTTTGTTTGCGAGCTACTTACCTGCAGATGAAAGTTTCATCTTTGTTGTCAGTACTTTCCATCATTTTATTATCCGCTTGAGTTGGCTCATTTACGTCCCCAAGTTCCTCCAAGCCACTTTTATCTTCTCCATCATTCTCTGTACCTCCGTCTTCACTGTTCTTCTTCTCCACATTTAAATGCTCTGTCTTTAAAGGAAGAGGGCTGTGATCGCCTTCATTTAAACTCTGATCAACAGCATTAGTTGTTATTATTTCCAGATCATTTGACTGACTTTCATTGCATGAGTCTTGAGTGTCCTCAGACATAGTTTTTGTCTGATTTAAGCACTCGGACTGGTTCGTGCTGTGAGAATCTATATTGCTGTCAGAGTCTAACGTGATGATCTGGGGGTCCGTCCAACTCAACCCGTGAAAATGGGAATCAGAAGGTAGACTTTTATAGAACATGTCCTCATATTCATCCTTGTCCAAATCACTGCTATTGTCATCATCACTAGGCCCTGAGTAACAGTCTTCATCAGAAGAAAAGGACAGATCTGGCTGGAAAGAACTGGATTTATAAGGAAGGCTGCATGATTTGTTTGACATTGCCCTGCTTGTGTGAGCAGGCAATTTCAGATAGGAGAGTTCAGGAGGAGGATGGATCTGTGATGGACTCTGATCGTCTTCCTCTTCATAAATTTCCATCTCAAAGGCAGGGGGCTCCACTGAGAATTCATTTAGCTGGGAAACACCATAATACTTGATAAGATTGCAAAAGACTCATGGATATAATTAGAAAAGTAAGAATAAATAACATTCTGACTTTAACAGAGATTTGAGGGCAGAAAGTTAAATTATTTTATACCTGATTTGAGGTGGACATGTCCATCAGATCCAAGAATCCAAAAGTGTCCTGGAAATCCAGAGGAAGCTCATGGTCAGGGTATGATTCCTCCTGACACGGGATACTGAGGTTCTCATTTTGATCATCTCCTTCAGAACACTCTAACACTCGTCCTTTCATGACTGAGGGAACAGCAAATATGGATATAACTTCCTCTGTCCTCCACTCGTTACCTGTATTAATGGCATCTGTTATCACTATAAAAGACATCTGTCCACAACCTCAAACAGTCACACTCCAAACTCCACTATGGCCAAGACCAAAGAGCTGTCAAAAAGACCCAAGGCCAAGACCAAAAAGCTGCAATGTGATTTTCTGGTTTTTCTTTCTTATTTTGTCTCTTATACTGTAAGTGAGCACCTTCTATGATGAAAAAAAAGTTCATACTCTTACCCATGTAGTCTCCTCCATCCACGTCTTCAGTGAGTGAAGGTCTGTCTGTGGCATGTTGTATCTCATTTGACACTTCTTCCTCACTCAAATCCTGACCCTGTGCGCCTTGATCTTCAGGCTCTTCTCTCTCCTCCGACCTGGTTTCCACTGGCTCACTGTCTTCTCTTTTAACTTCTTTTTCCTCATCTCCTCCACTCACGTTATCTGTCTTGTTCTCCTTTTCATCATTGACACTTTCTGTCTTCCTATCAGTTTCAACTTTCTCTTGATCCAATTCTGTTTCCTTCTCTTCAACACTCTCATGCTTGTCTTTCTTCGGGGGTTCCTCCTCATCCGGCTCATGCCTCGGCTCTTCCTCTTCAGCTCTTCCTCCGTGTAACACCCCCAGCGCCAACCCCGAGGTTATATGAAGAGGAACGGTCACTGAAAAAGGCCCAGAAATGTGCATTCCTGCACGGCGCTCTGCCCTACTGGGCATCACTTGAGATGGACACTGAGTTTTGTCTGCATTGGCCCCGAGCCCTGAATCTAGGCTCCTGTAGGTGCCCTGAGCCCCGCTCCCCCCACTCACCATGCTCACACTAGCCCCACCCGTGCGCCTGTATGTCACTGCGTACCCACTAGACACACTCCCACCCCCAGCAGCACCACCTTCTGTGGTTCCAGAGGGCACGGCTAATGGAGACAGGTGTGGAGAAGCATGCCTCGGATCTAAAAATGACACCAAGAAATACAGTCTTATATCAACACCCAAAAAAATATGAAAAGAAGAGGTCATGATATATCAATTATCAAAAAAATAATGTAATATTTTACACAGTTGAAAGAAATATTAAAATGGAAAAATAAAAATGTTACCTATTTTTTTATAATTTTAATTAAACTTAAGTACCCCTAGGGGACATGGGAGATGAAAAATCTAAACGATAGTGTACGTCTAAAAACAACCAATCCATAGATGTGATTTTAGGAATTGTCTAGCACTGGTGCTTCTTACACAGACCTGGGTATATTGTCACCCGTCAAGTTAAAAGTTCAAATTACAGTATTTTGCATAAAAGGCCGGAAATTGAACTGAAACCATATTGTAGAGCATTATATGATGTACCTTCCTGTGTGTAAGGTCCTGAGCTCAGAGAGTCCATACTTTTAGCAGGCCTTAGAGAGGTCTTCTCCTTCTCTGTATAGATAAGTCCAAGGATAAGCAGTTAATAAAATAAGAAAGCAAAACATCCATATAGGATAATGTCCAATATAGAGTAAAATGAGAAACAAGCATGCCAGCAGTATTATATTTCAAGAATCCTATTTATTACATACCTTAAATTTGACGCACACATGACTCCTCAGGGAGGGAGGGAGTGAGTGAGTTAGTGAGTGAGCAAGAGCAAGAGAGATTGATTGGGTTTTTTTTTGTACGGTACTGATACAACACCACCATAAACCTCTGATCAGTATACTGCTTACATTTCAAGACCAGACTTGGTGCTACACTTACTCTCAACAAAATCTTCAATGTGTAACAAGTTGTTTTATTCTGCTCTAGACGACTTATGTTAATGCTGACACACAGGATAAGATAAGTGTGGGAAAAAAATCTAGAAATGTGCAAATGTAAAAACTGGCCAAATCATTAAAAAAAATTTTTATTTATGCCGGCCCACGTAGGGGAGTACCCTTAAGTTTCTGTACTGTAAGTTACTTACCTTTAGGTGCATACTTCTTTTTGCGAGGATCATGAAGTCTCCCGCCTAAATTGAAGATAGACTTCCATTTTCTGCCTTTTAGTGATCCCTTCCTCCTGAAAGGAAGAAACAATAGCCAGTGATGCAAATATGTAATTTGTAATTAATAAAATAAAGTGGTCTTTGTTTGAGAAATAGGTTGGTAAAAATATAATGTACTATGTTAATAGAAGTTGATCAGGGAAAATTGTGAAATCAAAATGTTTTGCTTATTAAAATTAAATTTTTCCACTGAAGCTATAAACCTCACATATTAAGATGTCTGACTTCCCCCTAACTATCTACAGTACTTCAAAGCACATTTAGTCATAATACATAGGCTTATTTAGTGTCTGCTAAATGCTCTGCTCTTATCTAGAGCAACTGACATTTTTAGTTTTTATCTCATTATGCATTTGAGCATTAAGGGCCTGGATTCAAGGCCTGACAGTGATAACCTGGTGGTGCTGGGGTTTGAACCTAGGACTTTCTGAATTACCAACCCGGTGCCTTAAGCACTGAGCTACCCCAACACCCTATTTGCATACTGTCAGGGTATGGAGGCAGCCAATTTGGGCAAATTTAATATATTTTCTATTTATGCTATTTATTCTGTGCCACATTTCATAAAAAAGTTTGTGAGTGGACCATTATACAGATATACATTATACCTTCAAAATTAAAGAAGCAAACATCAGATGCCGAACACACAATGGCTGATTAATGTGACAATATTGCACATTTGATATTTCACCAAACAACTCCTTTTCAACTTTATATGAGATACAGAATTTCAAGATATGGCCAAAAGTTTGTGGACAATTGATGTGCTTTTTGAACATCCAATTACAGTTTTTAGTCCCTGTTTGCTGTTATTATAACCTATACTCTTCTGGGAAGGCTTTCCACTAGATTTTGGAGCATGGTTGTAAAGATTTGTGATTATTATTTGAGATTAAGAGCATAAGTGAGGTTAGACTGGAGGGAGTATTAGATGGCCTATGGCGCAGCATGGATCTCGCTTTTTTTTTTTTTAACTGTAAGTCTACAGCATGCAAAGACATGCTTAGGTAGGTGATCATTAGGTGTTCACCAACCTTTGGCCATATAGTGTAAAAAACAATAAGAAAACAGGTTTGAGTCTTACTTATCTGTGCCATCGATGATCGCATGGTAAGGTCTCATTGGTGGAGGACCATCTCCAGGACTCAGGTTGCCTGGATATTGAAAAGGCAAAGCCTTAAAGAAGGGGTCTTCTTGACCAGACAGTATGGATGGTGAAGGGAGAGACTTCCTGCGCTCTCTAGTTGGTCCTGTGGTAGTAGTGTAGTGGAAAAAAAAAATGTTTTTTGACAAAATTTTTCTGGAACATATACTGATTGCAAGTGAACTTTTCAAACAGGTGAAAAGAAGACACAGTTCACTATGCTGTGTACCTGGGTCAAGATCAGATTCAGGAAACAGTTGAGACACGTGAGTCAGAATAAATTCCACCACAATGGATTGGACTCGCACCTCCATGAAAGCCGCTGTGCCGTTAAAACCAGCTGCCTCAATGTCCTTCGATCTGGAGGTTACCCCAAAATAATCTTAGTACATAAAATCTAACTGTATTGAAAATTCCACTGATTTACACTCACACACCTGAGGAGATTCGGAGCCCAAACAATGGCAAGATTTCTGGCATGCATGTTGGTCTGATTAGAATGAGTAGCCATCCGGATTAAGTGTTTCATCAAATATTCCAGAGTCCTGTAGGAAAACACAAATAAAACCCAGAAATGAACAGATTATCCTATTGTGGTTATTTACTAAGGTTTATACCAGTGAGGATGGTGTGTTTACCGGAAATGGGGCTCTGGCAGCTCTTTCAGCACTTCCTTGATCTTCACCAATCTTTCATCCTCTAACTGAACAGCCACAGCTTCCTATTGAGTTTGCACATGCGATTACAAATAGAGACTACTGTATAGATTTTTATGGAGAGAGTATCAGTGGCTATAACTTTCATAATATTACTGCAATAATGCCTGAATGATAGGGAAATGTCTTGGCCATAAAGATCACCTGTAGGTCTTCACAGTATCTTTTGTATTATAAAAAGTTTTACACCTTGCTTGTTTAGTTATCTAATTTACTCCCACCTACTGTATGTTCGTAGGTGGATTTGGCTACATTAAACTTATGGCTAACTTTGTGCCCTGTTAATCATCTCCTTGCAACATAAACTAAAACATATTTGCATTACTTTTACACTTTTATACAAATTATTATTATTATTTTTTTTTAACTCCTATTAGATGGCAGACTTCAATTATACAAATCGGACTGTGGGTGTACTTTGTTAGCTTAGTGCAAATGTTTCTTAGCATGTCTGTGGAGATTCTTATAGACAAGCTATGAAACATTTAAAAACATGCACCTTAGCATGTCCCTAAAACATTATTTGGCTAGTGTTACCTATAATATTATTTAGTAATGCCAGTAAATAAGCTTTATATATAATAGCAGAAGATTTAATACAAAGGTAGGTAGCTAGCTGTGTCATGTTAGCTTAGAGTGTAATGCTAAATTTATATGTAACACATTTTACTGTTAAATAAAACTATTCAGAATATGTTGTCTGTTTAACTACCTTCTAATCCGGGACTCAAAAATTTTATTTCTCCCCATGTTTGCTTGTAACAAATTTAAGCTAGTTAAATATTATTAAGATGCTTAGTAGCTGTTAGCTAGTAGTGAAAAAAATGTTAATTCATACAAGAGTTGATGCTGTTTAATAATCCCTAATTCAAAACCATAGTTAATGAGATAGATAATGTTATTAGTGATTAACTAGTTATAGGGTTAAATATGTCCATGTTTCGAATGGCATTATCATTAAATGTCCAGTATATCTTGTGGTCATAATAAAATCCTTCATTAATTATGGCAGCTGATCAGACAGGAATAATAATCAAATAATCAAGCTGTTTCACAATCTAAAAAAGAGAACTTTAAAACACGTTCTCCGCATAGGAGGGTATGGGGGTTAAAGGTTGTATATGTGGTTGTGTGAAATTAATGTGCAAATGTGATACCCACAGCAAAGTGGTCATACAGTTGGTATGTGAGCAGTGGGTTTGGCAGCTCTCTGAAATACGCCTTACAGAGGGAACTGACACAGTGAATGTCCTGCAGATACACATCTTTATTTAAGTCTGGAGACCCCTCGCTGTCAAACTCTGACCTGTGCAAGAAAAAAAAAACAGCACAAAAAGCTTAATCAGCAGCTTTGAAACGAATATTGTAAACAGACAATTTATGTAGTCATACCTTAGCTTCTGTGTGTTGGATGACACTCCAGACAACCTGTAGATACCATCAACGATACCGTGCTCTTCAATGAATATACTGCAGCTACGGAGTACGTGAGGAACTGTGAAGAGGACAGAGAAAAAAGAATGAAAGTGGTACAGAGAGGAGGAACACAGGTAGTTAGTCCAACAGCACGATTTAAAGGTCTGAGTCCTCTACTAAAACCTCATCATTGTCATCGTCTATACCGCTTTATCCAGTATTCAGGGTCGCAGGGTCCTAGAGTCTATCACAGGAGACTTATGGCACAAGACGGAGGGCAATTCTGGACAGGGTGCCAATCCATTGCAGGGTACACACACACACTACGGGAAACTTGCCTTAGCCTAATCTGCATGTCTTTGGACTCTGAGAGGAAACTGGAGAACCTAGAGGAAATCCACCAAGCATGGGAAGAACATACAGACTTCATGGACACCTGGCCAGGAATCAAACCCGGACTCTTCAGGTGCAAGGTGACAGTGCTAACCACTAAGCCACAGAGCCGCCCTACTAAAACCTGTTATCATTTAATCACTAAATGTAAAAGTTAAATTATTAAGTACAAGTATTAGGTACAAAGGACATTTTCAGAAATGATACTCACTATCTTGATTTGTTGCCGTTAAATGCTCCACCAGGTCACAGCCAAACACTTTGTCTTTACTCCCTCCTTTTCTTCGTCCTCTCTTCATTATGCACCCTTTCAACCACCACTCTTACATCCAGACGTGTGTGTGTGTGTGTGTGCGTGTGTTTGCTGTTGTGCTTTTAGTGATTGGTGACACCTAAACCACTCATGGTGATTACTGTGTGTTGGAATATAAAATGTTGTTTGTACCTGACCTCTAACAAACTTGTATCTGGTTTACTACACAGTTTTGCTTTTGCTACATTCTGAAGTACTACTTCTCTGTAAATTTCATATTCCACTGAAATCTGATGTTTTTTAAAGATTGACAGTTGCTCTGGAGCTGGATGCTTGTGGCCTGTGCAAATAAGGCAGGAAATATACAGTTGCAGTCAGAGGTTTACATACATTGCATACATGCATACATTCATACATACATACATACATACATACATACATACATCATGAACATACATTTCATAGCAATATTGGCCATTTAATTAATTTTGAACTGGTCTTTCTCTGAGGAAGAATGATTGAACAACCTACATATTAAAAAAAATTGGAGCAAAAGATTAAAATAATAATAATAATAATAATAATAATAATAATATATATATATATTTTTTATTTTATGAACACAGGATCAATAATATACACTCACTTAATTTATTCAGTGGTGCTGAAAGTCCCAAAATTTATTTTAATTTGCCATGTTCAAACCCTCTTCCTATTAACTACCTGATAGTAACCATGATAGACCACAGTTAGTAGCTTCTCTGTGCCAACATCAAAACAGTTTGTTTGACATCACTCATTGGGTTTCACCAACACCGAGTACAATGGTAACATCCAAGCAGCTATGTATGGTAGATTTACATAATTCCAGTGGCTCTTGGAGCCATTTCTAAACAAATGCAAATTTTAAGGTCAATTCAAACAATTGTACATAAGTACAAGTTACTGGGAGGTGTAGACACTTTTCCAGGGTATGAAGGAAGACCCAATATTGTTACCCTTAACTGAAAGGAAATTGGTTTGAGTGGTCCTGAACAATCCACGAACCACCAAGACAAAGACCAGCCATGAACTGGAAGCTGATGGAAAACCAGTGACACCGTCTACAGTCAAGCACAATTGACATCACTATGGACTGAAAGTCTGCTGTCCAAGAAAGAAGCCTCTGTTCCTTAAATGACACTTGACTTAAATGAAAGCTTGACTAACATTTGCAGCTAAACACATGGACAAAGTAAAAGGCGACTATTCTATCTATTTATGTTTTGAATGGTGAGGCATTCAATCCCAAGAACGATGTACAAGTTGTTAAGCATGGTGGCGGTAGCATCATGTTTTGTTGCTGTTGCTAAAACAGAAGGACTACCATAGCATTTTTCAGGACATCCTCAAAGTATCAACTTGATGCTTAAAACTTACCAAAATGTAGTGTTCCACTACACTACAATGAATACATACACAAGCCAAAGCTAATTGTAGAATGGATAATTCAGGCTAACGTTAAGCTTTTGGAGACTCAAATATTTGTGCAAATGGTTGTCAGGCGGTTGAGACTCTGGGCTGCTGATTGGAGGGTCAGGGGTTTGAGCCCCACCACTGCGTGGTCACCACTGTTGGATCGTTGAGCAAGACCTTGAACCCTATGCCCCATGCATGGTCAAATATCCAGTCAGAAAAAAGGCTACCACAAACATCTGCTAAAGGTGAAAAATGCCAAGAGACATTTAACTAAATTTCCTGTTTACTGTTTGTATAATTTTGAGCCTGAATTGATTTGAGAAAAAAGTTTTTTAATTAAATAATTATGCTCTACAATCCCTCTGCCTCAGGAAACATATAAAACAGTTTTTAAAAAATTTACTGCAAGTTTAATAATGCCATGGCATTCATGTTCATGATGAGTTCACGTAACATTCTCACTGTAACTGTTAATAGTTTTCAAATAACTGAAAGAGTAAAAAAACAATATGTGGACAATTGAGTGTTTATATAGTACAGGTATATTTATACTTAACAGCCAGTCTGTACTATGTTAATTAAATGTATAAATTTTACTTTGTTTCGGTTACAAATATCTACAGAAAGTACAGGCAGGATATGTGAAAAATAAATTTTCAGCTTTACAAAAATCTATTTAAGATGCATACTGGTAAAAACATGCATATCTTCTTCATAAGACTATAACTCTTGCATCTAAATCTCTATGTACCTGTGCTGTAATTTCCATATTTTCACTACCAGCAACCGATAAACTAGCCAGCATCTAAATCCTGACCTTTGTTCACAAATCTAAAGGTGTCAGTACAATAGAATTTAACCGCAGTTATGTACGCGCAATCTGAGGACCATGGACAAGCATGCGGTGCCACTGACTTTGGTTCCTACTTTCATGTCGTGTGAGATTTGAGTGTTATCATGGCCACACCCTCATGATCTGTCTCACTTTTACTATCTGTTTATTACAAAACATCAGGACAAAACATCATTTTTTCAACACTGGATGTATCATTCAAGCCATTCGTTAAAGACGTTCTCAAAGGTTTGACTTTTTCTCATCAGACACGGCCATGTTGTTACATTTTGTCTCCCTTTCTCTTTCTATCGTGCCTCGCACGGAAATGAACAACCTCAATGTAAGGCCTGCCTCTCCCTTTGCATCAAACATATAGCGTCAAACAACGATCAAATCTCTCTTTACTACACTGTGTTTGTTGCAAAGGAAACCCTCAGCTGATGACCCCCAACATCTCCAACATCAACGGCACCAAGTTTTAAAAACCAGCAACTAAATAAGAAAAAGACTTGAGTTAACCGTCCTTACCTTTTTTGCTCCACCGGCAGAAGAAGCAGCCCCAGCGAACATCTGTGACGCAAGAAACCACCAAACTTCCCTTACTGACTTCCTGACTTCTTGCTCTGTCTTTTGACTTAATTCTCCATTTTAAATCTTCTACATTCACCTTAGTATACTGCATGTATATATTTATCTATATGCAGCATATCTGCTTCTTTATTTATCTATTAAGCTATAATGTGAAATTTCTGTTACTGTACCACATGAAGTGAAAGTGTTGCATTACATCTGTAACTGCAAATTACAGTATTAAAGCTAAGTAACAGTGAAGGGTGTCATAGTGTACATTTATTAATGAACAGCTGGTTCATACATCAGACATTTTATGCAACACATATCAATGTAGCCACAAATCAGTTTTACCTTCTATTTTGTTTTTATATTATAAAATATAATATACTCATGGAATAAATCATGTAGACTTCTGAGAGATCTTTATTTAATAGAGTCCTTTCAGGCCCATCCCCATCTTCGCCACTCTCCATTTAGCTCAACCCATATGAATGAAAGTAACCTTTAAAGGATTTTTAAAATCATGACTTCAGGTCTGGGGCACAGCAGGTGACATTGATCACAGCTCCACGATCCCTGGCTTGACCCTGAGCATGGGATACTTTCTCGGGATAAAGTGCTCAATGATGACGATGATAATGATGATGATGAGAAAAGCTTCTCATTTTTTGCTCTCAATGATCATTTGGTGATCTACTGTGACCCAGTGTAGATCCTGGATAAAGTGCTCCAGGATAAAGTGCTACAGTGACCTTGTGTATATATATATATATATATATATATATATATCCTGAATAAATTGCTTAATGATGATGATGACGATGATGGTACAAGCGTCTCATCTTTTGCTCTCATTGATCATTTGGTGATCTACCGTGACCCAGTGTTGATCCTGAATAAAGTGCTTAATGATGATGATGACGATGACGATGATGGTACAAGCGTCTCATCTTTTGCTCTCATTGATCATTTGGTGATCTACCGTGACCCAGTGTTGAGCCTGAATAAAGTGCTCCAGGATAAAGTGTTCCAGTGTGATCATGAAGATCTACCGTGACCTTGTATAGATAGATCCTGAATAAAGTGCTTAATAATAAAAATAATGATGATGATGATGATGCAAGCATTTCATCTTTTGCTCTCAATGATCATTGGAGGATCTACCGTGATCCTGTGTAGATCCTGGATAAAGTGTTCCAGGATATAGTTCTCCAATGTGATCATGGAGATCTACTTTTACCCTTTGAAGATCCTGGATCTAGTGCTTAATGATGATGATGATGATGATGAGACAAGTTTCTCCTTTTTTTGCTATCTTTGATCATTTGGAAATGTATCGTGACCCTGCATAGATCCTGGATAAAATGCTTAATAATGATGATGGTGAGACAAGCTTTTCATATTTTGGTTTCTATTATCATTTGGTGATCTACCATGACCCTGTGTAGATCCAGGATGAATTGCTGCAGTGTGATCATGGAGATCAACTTTGACCCTGTGTAGATGCTGAAAAGGTGCTTTTTGATGATGATGAGAAAAGTTTCTCATCTTTTGCTTTCTATGATCATTTGAAGATCTACCGTGACCCTGTATAGATCCAGGATAAAGTGCTCCAATGTGATCATGGAGAGCTACTTTGACCCTGTGTAGATCCTGGATAAAGTGCTTAATGATGATGGTGATACAAGCTTCTCATCTTTTGCTTTCTACGATCATTTGGAGATCTACCATGACCCTGTGTAGATACTGGATAAAGTGCTTAATGATGATAATGATGATGATACAAGCTTTCTTGTCTTTTGCTCTCTGGGATCACTTTTAGGCGCCCTGTCAACTTAGAGTCCATAAAGTCTCAAAATAACACTCCCTTTCTCTTTTCACAGCAAATGATGCACCTCTATGTGGATGGATGTTTATAGTTGTTTAAATGAGTGTGATCTTTTTTTTTTAATATATATACACTGAGTGTTATTATTATTATTATCATCATCATAATTAACAGAGAAGATATAACACTCCTGTTAGTGACTTTATAACCAGCACCAGTGCTCTGCAGTGAAACGTAAATGTTTACGGTAGTGACGTAAGCACCCAACCGGAAGTAAATATCTGCCTATGTTTGAAGAGAGCGTTCTCAGGCTTGTCCGGTGACATGCTACAATTTAGTATTTATTTTTATAAAGCGGCTGGTTCAAGACATAAAGGTGTAGTGTGACAATAGAAATTAAAAAAATATTAAAAAAAAAAACACACAACATGGCTCAGTACAGTTTCCAGGAGCAGCTCCTGTCCGTTATGGAGGTCTTGGCCAAAGCAGCCACGGAGGAAATTAACCGGCGCGTGGCCGACAGCTGCGCGATGATCCGCCTCGAGCTCTCGCGCAGCCAGAGAGACATCGACAGCTTGAAAAGGAAATGTCAGGTGATGGAGAATGAACTGAGGAAGGTACGCGGAAGAGGGAGGAGGAAAGGTACATCTCGTTTATACAAATAAGTCGGATGTTTATGTTTAAATACATAAACATCATCTTACGTTTATAAACGTTTATTGTTTTAGACATTTAAAGCGAAAAATCCACCCTAAAACACATTATTTAAATTTATACTGGAATATTTACTATGTTTTTAATAATACTCCTGCTGTATTTGTTATTTCAGTGACAAGTTAGTGGTTGTGTCCCGCTCAGACGTCACACGGGAACTGGGGGACACCCTGGACAAAATAGTAAGGGAAAAACAAAACTGGACTGGCTTTAAAGGACAAGGAAGCTGAGGAGACAGAGGGGTCTATAGATGGCGGTGATGTAACTTACACAACTTTAACTAGATGCTGAGTTTGTACTGTCGAAATGAAATAGTGTGTGGAAGTACCGGATAAGGAGTTCAAGACAAGCATTAGGGACGAAAGCATTAGACTCAGAGAAGATGAGGCTTTTAGAGGCCGGGAAAATGACCTCCTGCAGTAAAAGCAGTAATGTGACCAACCTACTTCATTGCAACTGCTGTTAAACGAAGAAGAAGAAGAAACACTCAGAAGATCTAGACACGATTGCTTCGTACCATGCCCGGGTACTGATTGTACACAACAGCAAAGGTGTGTTCACACCTGATGTGTTTGGTTTGATTAAAATGAATTCTGGTGCGGTTGCTCTGTTATTATGGTTCACGTCAACAAATGTAAACGCTGCCATCCGAACCAAGCAAGCAATCCGAGACCGCTTGAAAAGGTGGGTCTCGGTCCACTTCCAAAGGAACATTGGTGCAGTTTAATAAACATGAAATATCCATGCAAACAGACCAAAGATATTTAAATGAACCAAGTCTGCTTTGCTAGCATTATCTGATAATGATGCCTGGGCCTGAAAACTTTCACTGATAGACTTTTTGTCTAAGACATCCGACATAGAGAAGGCAGTGTTTGGACGGGAAGGGAGTGAGGAAAAATCCTAGCTATGTCATGTGCATTAGTTAACATGGCAGTGGATGAGTTTCAAAAACATGTAATGCCTTGAGAAATGACTTTGAAACACTGCCAAATTAAATGTTAAATTTAATAAGCAGTCAAGGTCATTGACTATGAACAGTTCACAAGAGCACAGGTGTGCACGGGTTAGCTCAGTGGGGCTGTGTTCAAAGACATGCGTGCTGGTGAAATGTTTACAAATAAACAATAGTTTAATGGATTCATGAACTGTCTTATGTTTTTGATGCTCTCGTTATTGATTGTAACACCTTAATGACCTTGCGTCCATTTTCATGTCCATGTACGACTAGTTTTCTTTAACCATATACTTGAAAAGGTGGTCTTGAGTACAGAATCCCAATCTGTGATGCGATAATATCATGATACCTGGGTGCTGATTTGTATTGTGATTGTTAGTATCACAATTTAATAAACATTCTGATACAATATTAAATGTTTTTTTATTTTTTTCAGATTATGTTGCAGTTCTAAACAAACTTGACAAATAATTTGTCCACGCAGGATGCTGTTCTGGCAATGTATGAATTGCCACATAAAAGAGTCACAATACGTAAATTGATAAATTGTTTTTCCCCCCATCTCTAGTATTAAATGTCCGTGTCAGTCTGAAACATTTTTACATATTGTTTTGAGGTAATTTAATATAAGATTATTGGTTATCAATGAAGATTATTTTGCTTGTATAACCGCAATTGAAGAAGGACTCAAAAGTTGAGTGACTCATAAAAAAATTGCCATTGTTTTGCTAAACAGATATTTTTAGGGTGCTGTAGAAACTCAAGAGATCAGTCATTTTCGCTGTTTACAAGCAGGAGCTTTTGTATCCTTCACCATTTCCAGTGAAATCGTATTAATGAGAATTTCAACCTGGAGACTTCGGTGCAAAGCTGAACAAACTAAACGGGTAAAGCTGTGCTGCATCTTTCTCTGTTTTGGTTGAGATAAATTTCTGCTGGTGCTACATTCAACAGCCAGTCCAATAGCATTGTGGGAAACCCGTTAATCTTTGTTGATAGAATAATTTCAGGGTGGATTTTTCCTTTAAAAGCAAACTGACAATGTTACAATGGCATATTTTAACCGAATTAATGTAAAGTTAATTAACTTTTTTAAAATCCTTTTCTTATGTTTAGTGTTCATCTGCAGCTCGTCTGAGAAGTTACCTTTTCAGAGTGTGTGTGCCAGAGAGACTGGTGTAAATGCATGCAGAGTTGAACAGCCTGTTCCACCAACACGCGAGGAACCTGAAGCATCAACGCAGCACGTCCATCAGGTCTGATTTAATCCCATGGATATATCTATGTGATGCTGATTATTCGCTGTATCTCTTGTAGCCTGGACAAGTTCATAAAGCAGTTTTTTGCTCTTTATTGTAGACTATCCAGATACTGGAGGACAGATCTGCTTCATCAACCGTGATTAAAGAGGAGGGCAGTGAAAATGACACGTGGAGAAGGGGAGAAGGTAAGAGAACAGGCATAGCGAATGGTTTTATAAATTCAGTGCCCGCTTAAATATCAAAAAAAAAAAAAAAACTCTTCCCAGTTGTGTTGGACTAATGGCACTTAGTTATTAACCTACTTAACCCAGTGTAAGTATGTATCCAGTGATGTAAACTTTAAAGCACTTTTTGTAAGTCGCTCTGGATAAGAGCGTCTGCCAAATGCCTAAATGTAAATATCAGATCCAAGTGCCAGCCTACTACTACTTATTTCCGGCTGCTCCCGTCAAGGTGTCGCCGCAACAGACCATTCAATCTGTTGACACAACTTGACACAGGTTTTACGCCGGACGCTCTTTCTGATACAACTCTCCCGTTTTGTATCCGGGCTTAGGACCGGCACTGCATGTGCCGGTCCTAAGTCCTAAACGTTTGCAGCCTGGTTTTGAGTTTGATGGCTAGATTTCCCATTAATTAAAACTGTACAGTGGTGAATTTACAGGGGCTGTATGATTGGCTTGGATTCCGCCGTGTTTCTAATATAAATAACTTCGCTGTGTCTTTTTTTGCTACAGGACAGTTTCCTTATGAGCATCATGGGAACAAGCCCCTCACCCCAGCGCAGGAGATAAGTGAAGAACCAACCCGGTTCACTGAAGACATAGAAAGACAGAGAGTGCACCTCACACACACCTGTTCTCCGAGTACGAGCAACGAGGAGCATCCAGGCAGTCTAAGACTTCAGGTGAAAGCTTTAAAGGAGGAAGAGGAAGAAAAGGAAGTAGCCGAGGTCATTCTGGTGGAGGAGTCTGAGCAAAGGAGAGAAGAAACCAATCACCTTGAGTTTGCTTATAACGACCCCAGTAATGAGGCAGAAAGAACAGAGAAGTCCTTCACGTCCACTCAGTTTTCATGTGACCTTCCGGTCTTCTCTCAGCCTGTGGAGACGGCTATAGAACAACCTGGAAATGATGTCAAAACTATACAGAATGACCAGATAGAGATGTATGGCGTCGGACAGGTCAGCGTCCACGAGCAACCGCAGCCAGCCTGGTGCAGAGACAGAGCACACGAGGCAGACCGTATAGTACAAAGACAGGGGCATGAAGGAACAAGCACACACCAGGAGCACAGGGCTTTATCCAGACCCGGCAATGCCGGAGTCAGAGCTGGCATGGTTTCCCAGCCCGGGTCTAACATACCCCATCAGGCATTTTTGGGCCGTGGGCGTGGCGGACTCAGACGTTTCCGTGCTCAATGGGTAACAAGCGTGGACGGAGAGCGACGCTTCAGGTGCTCATTCTGTGAGAAGACGTTCGTGCGCTTTGGCCAGCTGAAAGAGCACGTGCGCAGCCACACTGGCGAGAGGCCGTACACATGCAGCCAGTGTGGCCGCAGCTTCACCAAACAGGGCAATCTGATCCGGCACGCCGTGGTGCACAGCGGAGAGAAACCGTACCAGTGCAGCCTGTGCGGGAAATGCTTCACTCAGCGCTCCAGTCTGAAGTCCCATCAGAAAACGCACACGCCAGACAGGGACACTGTCCTGCAAGGATTAGCTGTGCGTCAGCTTGTTAGAGAGCAACATGACAGTCTGGCTGTGACACAAAACAGGGGTTATGTGTAGAGTTGGCTTTGTTATAAATTGTATAGATGAGCAGTTGCACAGATACGACTGCGGAACTTCACAATACCAAAAATGGCGGCTTAAAGAAGCTCATTGATTGGGCAGTGCTTACATTCCTTAGGAACGTTTTCTCCTGTTCAGAAAACAACAAAATGACATATCTTAAAACTCATTTTTTTAAAACTGATTTTAAGGAACAGTACTGTATGTACTGGTTTTAGACACATTGTTCATACAAATTAGGGTTTTAGTGAAAGTTTGAAAAGCATGAAAGCTAATCAAACATACAAAAAAAACACTAGCTTGCTAATGTAATACGTCATAAAGTCGTGTAGGTCAGAGTTTATAAATTTTGGCATTCAGCTTTCGGCTTTTTTTTTAAACAGCAGACTCCTATACATTCCCAATCATTGTACCAGACTTGTTGCTATGAGCATGCAACCTGAAAGCATGTTTAATAGGGATGGGAGTCACCAGAGACCACCTGATACAATGTTATTACGATACCTAGGTGCCGACTAATGATTTCAAACTTTTAATCTAGACAGTGCCTGGCTATATTTCCGCCTGTACTACTTCTGCACCGGTGCTCCGTCTCATGTCAAATAATAATCTTTTATGTTATGTGACACACCAAAGCATAGTCATGAAATGATCTCACTTTTTGTCAGACTCTGTGTATTGTCTTGTGGTGCAAAAACAACCACAAATGTTGTGAAACATGTTTCTCGTTACGCTATTACAGACAGTGATTCAAAACGTATCTCAGGATACGTGCAGACCTGCTCATTCTGAGTGTCACACATGTTCCCCGTATGTCAGTTGTGTTTGTCATAAATGTGTTACGAAATAATCCACGTAAGTGAACCCTTTTCAATAAATACAAAAATTATTGTCCAACAGGGGGCGCTCTCAAATAGCCAATGGAGTGTGTGTGTGTTTTTAGAGGAACCAAGAGATTTTGACAAAACAGAGATGTGTTTGCCTTTATATGAGTTTATCAGACATTTGAAACACACTGGCAATAATCACTTGCTACATGATTTTTTTTTTTTTACTGATACTGTGAAAAATCATAAAATATACAACGTTAGGCCGAAATAAGTTTTCTATACTATACATAACTCTAATTTTAAATTTATAAATATTTTTTTGTCATTTGTCCTTCAACTAAGACAACATTAACAAATCTATGGTTAATAGACAGACATCTGTCAATCAACTAAATGTCAAACTACGAACCTACTTTATTGATTCTAATAGAATGAATTTTTTTCACATTTAAAACACTTGAAAGAATTAGTTTTAGAAAGAAACCTGCTTTCTCTTTGCTTCCTGTTAATGACACTGTACTTTTTGCACGTTCATTAGCCATGATTGAAAAATGGAGTCAAGGTGCAACTATTTAAGTAATATTGGCAAGGACATACATGGGTTGTTCAAGTCAAACTGAGACTTTTGATTGTGCAATCAATCAGTAAAACCTACCTTTATTTCTCTATATAAAATCTAGGGACCAAGTGGACGTCCATGACATGCGGAGTCCCACAAGGCTCAATTCTTGCACCGCTCCTGTTTAGCCTGTATATGCTCCC
>JAQMYJ010000018.1:16473408-16493602 GCA_030014305.1 Clarias laeviceps | reverse complement strand
GTACACTGTGAAGACAGTGAAGCATGGAGGCACAAGCATCATGATATGGGGATGCTTCTCGTACTATGGTGTTGGGCGCATTTATTACATTTCAGGGATCAATTTGAGTACATCAGAATACTTAAAGAGGTCATGTTGCCGAAGAGGAAATGCCATTGAAATGGGTGTTTCAACAAGAAAACGACCCCAAACACACCAGTAAGCGAGCAGCATCTTGGTTCCAGACCAATAAGATTAACGTTATGGAGTGGCCAGCCCAATCCCCAGACCTTAATCCAATAGAAAACTTGTGGGTTGACATTAAAAATGCTGTTTCTGAGGCAAAACTAAGAAATGCAGAGGAATTGTGACATGTTCTCAGAAAGCCTGGTTATACAACTAAATATTAGTTCAGAGATGAACAAGAAAGATTAAACTTCAAGCTTTTTTGTTTAAATGGTAAATGCATCACTTTGTAAAGATGAATGATGACACTGCTATTTTTTTGAACAGACTAATATTTGTTTTTCTTCATGTTGTGATTCAGAATAGAACGTGCAGTGTGTCCAATGCATTTGTGTGATTTAAATTAAAAGTTATTATATGGATATGGAGCTTTACTCACTTTTTTCAACACACTGCTATTATTTTAAACAGCCGAAAAAAGAAGCCGAAAAAAAAAAAAAAGACCTTGAAGACTTAATTGGGCTTATTTGTTTAAGGAGAGAAGCGGTATCTTTTTAAAGCAATAAAAACATTAGCCAGACGCTACCGGAAAAAGTTTCCATTTGCAAACAATACATGCTTTGTGTTTGTTGAAGCAGGAACCTGTCCATTATCACACCCCAGGTGTCTACATTCATTTATAGTATTATTGCCGGCATGTTTACATCTACCATCAACACATGCAGAGCTTTTAATCTATAAAGATGGCTTAAAAATAAATCCATGAGCAAATTATATATCATACTGGATAAACTATTAACCACAAACACAACTGAAATAGTCATATTAATAATATTCTTATAATGTCTATGGAATTAGTTCACAGTTAATAAAATACTCAAAGGCATATACTTTTAAAAATAAAATACTAACCTTGTATGCTGTTTTTTTATGTAGTCTTAACTGTTAATTTACTTTAATTTTAAAAACTGTTATTTAAGCTAAGCAATTATGGGCATCATGTATCATGAGAAAAAAGAAAACCAGCCAAATGCATCAAATGGCAATAATGTCAGTTTTTCTTACTATTCAAAATATCCCTTTGTAAAAATAAAACTCATAATAATCCCACTTGAGTCTATTGTGACAAATGCATGCAGTTATCTAGCTGCCTTGATGAATTACAGAAAATCTAAATCATCGGATTTTGTTGAGATTACAGAAAACGACAAAGCAAAACAAAAACCCAATGGCTATCTAACTGTGACACGTGCCCATTGATTAAAAGCTAACTAATTGGCTAGCTGTAAGTAATGTAATTAGTAAAATTAGTAAGCAATTAGTAAGTAATGGAGAAGATGGAAGGGCACTCTAATAGTTTCCTGGACATAATGTTACATAAAAATAATTTAAATACAAAACCTCAGGTACAATTAAAAAATAAACATTAGACAACATTACCTGCAGCCTAGGGTCAGTACTGACTGAGTTAAGTCTCCTCATAGAGTTCTGTCTTGAAAGATTATTGATCTCCTCCCTAAAATAAAAAGGAGACAGAGATGAATTTGCAAAGGTTGGGACACTGACATGATGAAACTTATTTATAATGTTTGCTAGATTTTTATTATTATAGTGTTGCTGATAAAGGACAGCAGACTCACTTTTTCTCATTTAGCTCCATTTTAAGTTTCCTGGTCCTGCGTTTATGGTGGCAGCTAACCAGCAGGATGATAATCATCATGACAACAACTAAAACCCCAGCAGCTCCACCCACTATGATAAGGAGGAGGTTGTTGAAAGAGGCCTCGAGCTGGGAAGATCTAGAAGTGTCTTGAATTGTAAGGGGAAGAAAAGAAAATATATTTTTCTACCAAATGGGGGCAGTGTATGTACATAGAATATCAGGTGATGAACTTATTTTGAAATGTTACACAGAGCTTTCACAGAAATTTTATACACTGTTTGCTTTAAGAATTTAGCTAATTTTGTACTCTGTCAATACTGTGAATAGTCTATAAAGTACTCATTGAAGATAAAGTCACACTGAATCTTTTACTACTCTCAGTGAAAACCTACAATATGCCCAGATTTAGATTTTTATATGATTACTCATTTTGTCTACTCTTACTAACGGTGCCTTTTTTCTTTTAAAAACATACAAACTCTTCTTAAACTGCTTGGCTTCACTGGAAAAAAGAAAGAGGAAGCCAAAGTCAAGTGGAAAAAAATCTATTTTTTTCCCCGTTACAAGATGGATGGTTATGTAATAAAGGCAAGTTTTCTTAAAGCTCACCATCTGTTTAAAGAACAGCACCACTTGCTTATGGCATGATACTGCAAACATTTAAATCTGATAGAGAGTGGGCTGTAGTAAAGGTGAAACCAAAACTTTTTACTTCACACACTCAAAAAAAAAAATAAATAAAATAATATATATATATAAATAAACTAGATTTTTTTCCCCTAGTTTCCCTAGTAAACTTGAGGTTACCTAGATTATTCATCTATCAATATACAGTAGATAATATTAAATATAGAGCACATTTAAAAATTATTTGAAGCACACGACTGGACATCGCAGTCACTGCAAAGGAGAGTTTTAAAAAAGAACTTCATCTGTATGCAAAGATTTTGTACACACTGATTTACACTTCATCTGTATGGAAAGATTTTGTACACACTGACTATCACTGTCAGTAATCATGAGTGTTTTGCACTCATGTGATATGATTCAATTCGTACAGGCAAAAACACAGTTTAAAGAGACAAAGTTTATAGAGGAGAGTAAGCCTTACCTGGGATCTGGACATTAACCTCTGTCTTCACCGATCCCACCATGTTTCTGGCTTCACATTCGTACACTCCTTCATCTGATTTATTTAGGGCACGATTGAAGATGAGTCTTTTCCCCTCTAGAGATACATCCTTGGGCAAAACCCCACCCTTCCTGAACAAAAGCAGTAAATACATTTTTATTATTTTTTAATTGCTCTCTCTCTCTCTCTCTCTCTCTCTCTTACATGCATGACAGACAGTTAATTTTTTATTGAAATTCATTTTAGATTCATTAAATATAAAGTGAAATATTTCGATCCTTTATTTCAAGCATATTTCAAGCACCTTTTCTAACCACCCTTTTCTGTTCCAGTCAACTTTCCATGAAGATGCGTCAGTACAGCACCTTGTGGCTTACTCTCCTTGTGGAGGGTGTCGATCATGTTCTGTACAACTGTCAAGTCAGCAGTCTTCCTCAAATGTCTCCTGAACTAGACCTGGAGATACACTATATTTATGCTGTATGAATAGCAATTTACTCAATCTAAAAATTAAATATTCTAATATTTTGAGCCGTAATCATCAAAATGAAGACAGAAAAGGCTTCAAATGTTTCACTTTATATGTAATGAACATAGAAAATAACTCTCGTTATTCAAAATTTTTGAGGCTGCGCACTGTGTATATGTCCCTCAATGTTTTTCATCAGTGTTTTTGATTTTTACTTATTCAGTTATTAAATTGTTATTACTATTATTCATTCACTTATATTTATTATTTTTTTTTTATTATATTTTATTTATTTAAGTTCCCATAAAACTTTTACTTAATAAGCATCCATCAATGTTGTTATATAAATCACAAACATGAAGCAAACTGAGAACTGAAACTCACACATACAGTGTGACAAAAGACACACTTGAAATACAGTGTAGGACTACATTTTTAGAAAAAGGGATACTACACCATACCATTCCTTTTCATTTGTGTTGTACCAACTGTACTTATTAACTGTACTGTACTTTTAATTTATTTACCTTTCCACCTAGAAGGGTGCATACTGTATAGAATACTTTTAAATATGCACTAGAAAAGGTTAGTATGATCATTTGCATCTTGAAAGTTGAAACATATTTAAGGTGAAAAACATACTGGAATCACTCAAAGGAAAAGGAAATTTACTGTTGTGTGGCTTTTTTCCCCCTCTGTTAGTGTACATGTGAACTTCAATTCAGCTGATTACCATAAGTGAGTCATTTCCTCCATTATATACAAAAAACATTCTATTTATGGTGGGTCCTGTCACTCGCCCAGTAGATCTCCAAAATAATAAATGACTTAAGCCTGAATATCTTTCTTCTTTGTTTGTAATAAGCATCTTTGTCTAATGCACTGAATGTGAGTGGATTGTCCTTTAGCCTTAAAATCCTTAACACAGTCACTTAGCTGTGCAAAAGACACACCCCGATACTGTGCGTGTTGCGCGCACACACGCACACACAAAAGAAAGGACCCACTGTTGTAGCGAAAGGGGACACACTGCCTTGTACACAATAAAACCAAGGTTCTCAGGTTCCAGATCTCTAAATCATACACACATTCACACACAAACCACTGCACACTATTCTTTTCTATTGTCTTTGGATAATTATTTACACCTTTATATTAAAATGTAATAGGACCATTACATTTATATTTTTAGAAACATACAGTACCAGCCCAAAAACTCAGATTATTTTTATATACAGTAATTGAAGTACTGTAAATGCAGACAGTTTGCATGGTTGGGGAGCAAAAACACAGACCTTCTTAGCGATGCCTGCTATATCGATGTCTAATCCAAAAGATTGTTAAGTTTACATATGTAGGCGTCACTTGATATTCCGTCTGCACAGTGTCTCTAATCAAACTAAAACCCTGTCTTTTGGTGCCCATTAAAATGATATTTAAAGTCGAGCACTGTCATTTAAGGCTTAGGATGCATCTCTCTGTTCTCATCCCTCCTCCCTCCTCCTTTGCTCTTGGTCTTTTTTTCTCATTCACTGAGTTTTCTCTATCCCCTCCTCCACTCTCTCTAAACTCATGTGAAATCTGGTCTCCCCACTGTCTCTTCAGTAATACATTGTAATGCTACACCACAGCTTTTATTTTACTCTCAAAAGAGCATTTGAATAAGCGGCACTTAGGGACTTTATTGCCTTTTGTCTGTGTGTATGATTACACGTGTAAAACAAAGCAAGAGAGGGTAGGCCAGGTGGGTATGATGTACATTTTCTCCCGATTGTACTGAGATTCATGAGAGTCATGAATATTTGCTAACAAACCGATCGCATGGTAATAAATGGCGATGAGAGAATGGTTATGAATAGAGGAAGGTGAAGACAGGCTGATTTTACATAAGAAAAGTGTTGCTGAAAATGAAACACAGAGACAGCCATAAACAAACAAACATGACAGCCGGGAAGACGGGTTTTTGTTGTGCAAAGCAATACACGCAAACACATGCATGCAATCACACACTGGATGAATGAGCGGCAGAGAAGGCAGGATGTACCTAGTCCAGGTGAAGTTGTGTGGTGGAGGATTTCCTACACCCTCACACTTGAGCTCAGCTCCCTTCCGATTAACTGACCAGCTCTGATCATAACCAGAAACTGTAGCATCAGGAGGAACTAAACACACAAAAAAAATAACACTTATAAGACATTAAGGCCAAAGAGTCACCAGACTCAAATCTATTAATTGTCCTTATTATAAGAGGAGATCGCTGATATGATGAAAACATTCTCAAATTTTTTTTCATTAATCAACTTCCTGTTTGAAGTTTGTTTTCATAGTCAGAGCTAAGAGCAAATATTTGTACTGCGTTAGCTTTTGAGACACCTGAACCTCTATATTGATTGGCACAAGTTTAATACCTGTTATACCACTGTCTCAATATTACAGCAACTAAGGAAGTCAGCAGTTATCTTTATTACCAAGTTCAAAGGTTTGCATAATCATCTGCATGCTCTAGTTAATTTAAGTGATTATGAACAGCATGTTAAACTTTCTACCCAATTTGGACATATGCCAATTCCTTTACACAAACCATTAAAGACAAGGCAGGGTGAAGTCTACTGTGTGATTTCTCTGGGACATATGAAGCCAGCCAACTATATCTTTTCAATCTGCCCCTCATGCTGCATCACTGAGCAGCATAACACACTCACCAAAATGGTTTATGGTCTCTCATATTATGACTTTGAATTTGCAGTCTAATTCTGCACATTATGTTTTTGCCACAATGCTGCATACCGCTATAAGTGAGGTACTAAGTTATTTCCTGCCGAATAGACAAGAATAGCTATACAATTGATACCACAATTGCCATTTTCATTTCAGCTGTGAACAGCAAGGTTCTGTTAGTCTAAAGCAGCATCAAACCAGCAATGAATCAACTCACATAAATCACCCAATGTGTAAACTTCACAATTATGTCAAACACTGTAGAAAGGTTCAGATTAGCTATTATGACAGTTTGGTGAAGCTAAGATACATTCTAGACAAGTTTAAATAGTAATTTGGAAGGAAATGCGATTTCATCATAGGAAGACATTACAGGCTTATAAAGATAAATAATAAACATAAATTAAACATCAATAAATACAAAAGGAAAAGTTTGTCAATTGATTTGTGACCAATAATCAGACAGATAGTGTGCACTGTTTAAGAAAAGTTATGCAAAGAAAACTTTTTAAGAAGGAAAGAACTTTACAGAGGGTAGTATTACGCCAAATGGTCTGTAGTAGGCATTAAAGTGAACTCACAGTGCACTTTAATTGTGTTACTCAGCCTGCGGGGCTGCTCTAGTGCAGGGTGCCACACCAGGCAGTCCAGTTTGCGTCCGTTCATGTTGCGCAGGGGGTGCAGTGAGTACTGGGAGGTGACGACCCCATCCTCTGAGCTCCTGTTCTGTGATTGGCCGGGGACGTCGGTGTCCCAGGAGAGGCGTGGAGGAGGCAGACCAACCGCACGGCAGGTGGCAGCCACTCGGAATGTCTCACCCTCCTTCAGGATGACTTGTTCCAGTGTGGAGATGGGAACCCCTGAAGGGCATGAGAGGAATTTTTTGACTTTTGTTTTGTTCACTACTGACACACATTATAGTCTTACATGCATAAGTTCAACCTGTAATATATAAAAATCATTTTTGAAAATTAGACTACATTCGTCTGAGAAAATACTCAAGCACATAAAGAACATTCGCATTCACCCCAAGGTAAAAACAAACATGCAAAGTATATTTACAGTGCAAAAGTTTGCATAACCGTCATCGGAAATAATATAGAAAAATGGAAATAATATAGAAAACATGTGTGTGTTAAGATATTACCAGTTGAATGAATGTGTTCAAAGACTTTTTCCACAACTCTTGCTCCTTGTTTTGGATTTTTAAGACTCTCTGTTTTTTCATTCAATTTTGTAATTTTTATCACCTCTTTGAATTCTGAATGATGTTTTTTACTGATGGTAATGATCCCTGTCTCCCTAAAAATGTCATGATATTTGTAATCCCTAACCTTCTCCAGGTCTGCTTTTAGGCCTGGTATTGCTACTTTACAGATCACACTTGACTTTTCACAGAAATTAAATTTTTAAGCACTTTAAATAGGACTAACAATAAACTAAAATGTTGACCGTTTTAAGCCAGAAGACACATTAATGAGCCAAATTTGAAAAAACAAACTATTGCATTTTAAAGGAAATTATTAATAAATTAGTTATTAATAAAAAGATTTTACAATTAAACTTAAATTAAGTAACATTTACAATGCATAATAGGATATCAATAGAAAAAAATTATTAAAGGAGCCCATGATTCTGTTGAACTGTATCATAGATTCCCCCCACTCCCCCAACAGAAACCGAAAGGGTGCAAAGATTTGCCTTCTCATGTTTAAAGTCATTTTAGTAATGCATTAAAATGTTAAGAGGACAAATTTCAGAACAGAAAAGGTTAGTCTAAATTTATCCCAAGCATATTTGGGATGCACACAACAATTTTTAATAAATTCAACATGAAAGTTCAAAAATAAGCTAAGCATTTAACAGGAAAATAATGCCATGGGCGTTAGTTTATTGAACTACTGTAGGCAAAAAGCAAAACTGCTGTTGAACAATACATCTTATTCATCTTAGTCCAATCTCATTCATATTGTGATCCCAGTGGAAAATAAAGTGTTAATGAAAACTAGATTAAATTATTACTGTAAGAATACTGAAATATCATAGCCAGAGGAGCCCTGATGAACACATTTTGTAAGTAGAGAAGTTTAGTCTCTTTTTCTTGTATTCAGTCCTTTAATCGTGTCTTTTTTTGTGCACCTGTTCCATGAAAAAAGAGAATAGAACACGAACTGTATAGCAACACTACGTAAGAATGTTAAGAATTTGCATGAGACTGATCAAAAGAGATGTTCTGAAAGCTTTGTCAAAATGTTCAGAGCTGTAAAATGGTGTCGAGATATTTACAGTTCAAAGTGATTTTACACTGGAACAACAAAAATCGTTGCGGCAAGCAACGGATATAAGGGTGGATGCCTTCTAAGGAATAAAACACAATAGGCCATAGTGTTACGGTAATCAACAACAGAGTGCTGTGACTCAGCCAAACACAAAGCAGACTTAATATACCACAACAAAGTTCATTATTTTTCTATACCAGCATACCTCAAAGTGTTTTATTATTCCTCTTCATACCACAGCATTTTGCAACCCTAGCATTTTTACTCCATCAAAGCATCAAGCTGTAGGTTTTACCAATTTATAGTTAACTTTAATATTGTGGAATATTCACAAACTAATTTAGCTCATGTTGATTTATAAGAGCTAAAAACAATCAATAATATAACAATAAAGCTAAGCATGTGCAAAGAAGCTTTTCCTTTCTTATGTCACAAGACTTCAAGTTACAGCTTCATCTCTTACCCCTAAAAATGCAATAGCACTGGAGACTAATTTTATTAATGATAAATATGCAATGTGACATTATCGCAACATCGCTGTCATGATGTCATGGCCCAGATTTGAACAGATATTTCTCTCACATGCACTGCACATCACGTTTGATGAGAAAATTGTCCAAGAAAACTGGAAGTTATATGAATGCGATTTGGCTGTTTTGGGAGCAATTGAAAAGATATATTTATGTTTTGTTCTTCACCAAACCACTCCTTAGCTTGCTGCTTACAATAATTTGTGTAAATTACAGTGTGTTACATCAAGTGAGGAGGTAAAAAAAAAAAAAATAAAAAAAAAAAAAAAAGTATGAGACTTGTCTTACTCCAGACAGTAAGGCTGATTTGTCTCTCGAAGTTTCCTGAAGGGAAAGTGGTGATGTGACAAGTGTACGTAGCTCGATCAGACTCCCTCGTACTCAGAATCAACAACGTGGAGTCTTTAATTGGATCAGAACTTGTGAAGCGCACACGGCCTGAAAAGCTAGGAAACTCTACACACAAACAAAAACATAGACCAAAGGGTTAACTTAAGGCAACATTTAATTAAGTGAATGGAATATGTTTTGTAATACACTGTTTTTCTAGCAACCTTGAAGCCCCTCTGTCATGTGTCTGGTGATGATCTGCTCCTTGACACCGTTGCTCTTTTCTGTATACCAGGTCACCTGGACCACCCTGTCACTGCCCTGCGGTTTAAACTCACATGGCAGTCGAGTCTCCTCCTCAGCATAGGAGCGCAGCGCCAGGGACGGAGGGGGTTGAATGAACTCGCCAGACACACAGGCTGGTAAAGAAGAAAACACCACGCAAGAGAAATGTGTAAAACATCATTCATTGATATTAGTATAAGAACAGGATGGGGGTATGGGAGAAACAGGTTTTTTGTGTATATAGTCTTAGTAGAACAGTCTCTAGACTGACAGGGATTGTAGGTCTCAAAGATTAGTGTGTGTCAGTGTATGCATGTGTGCAGAGTGAAATATTTTAAGGTGAATAACCCAACTTTTCAGTTAATGTTCAAACTGAGTCAACACACTTGAAAAATTAACACAAGGGCATTAGCAACTTACATGCATTCAGGCACAAGGCCATTCCCACAGACTCTCTCGCTCACACACACAACTGAATAGTGCCTAACACCACTTGCTCACTTTTCTGTTTGCCTTTCTCCACTTTGTTTACAAGCACTGACGGTTCTACCGGCATTTCTTCTTCGTATTGATATTGACACAAAGATTGTCACACCACAACATAAGAACATACAACACAGAGGGTGCTCCGACATGTCACGCAACTCCTGGATGATGGTAATTTTAATGCTTACTGTTTAGACACACACACACACACACACACACACACCAATAAAGAAACCTTTAACACTTCCTTTGAGCTGGTGTTTAATATGTGAGTAATCATTAATCACTGTATTCTTTCACCACACTCGCCCATGGTCACTTCTTAAAAGAATGTCACTCTTCTACTTCCAGTTTCCTGTTTACTCACTCACTCACTCACACACACACACACACACACACACACACACCTATAAAGTTAATCATAACTGGGTTGTATTAATCTATTAATATGTACTCACCAAATACTGCAGTCAGTAACAAACCAAAGCAGGTTGGCTTTGACATTTTCTTCACTTCATCCATTTTCTCCAACATGGTAAGAAATAAATATCGCCTACTTGCCAAATTAACAGTTTAAAATTCGATATATTCGTTAATACATTAACCGTTGTTGTTTAATTTTATACATTAGCGTGTTTACATAAAAAATGGAATTTCTAAATCATCCTATCCTAAGTCATAGTGTTCATTAAACCCTCACTCCATCTCCAGCAGTAGTCAGAAACCTCAGTTCTTCTGTCAGCCATAAACACTTTTTCATACATAAAAATTTTTACACAAACAAACTCTTTAAAATAACCCTAACATTTCCTATTTGAAGTCCTTCCCAAAGCTCCACCGAGTAAAAGCCGCCATGACAACCTCGACACCTACTTAAAGCCTCCGACACTCTTGCGCGCGCTGCCACACAAGGTGGAACGTTAGGCGCGCACCTGTTTGCTCGCGTGTGTTGCAGGCCACGCCTACTCATCTCACCTTTGAGATACCGGAAGTTCTTACACGAGTTTCTGCATGCAGCCCCCACTCTAAAGTGCGAATTTCCATTAACATACAATAAAAATAAATAAAGTAGGTATTCTACATGACACTAAAATGCCTCCTGAATAAATGTATGTTGAATTCCAGGTTCCAGGAACTCTTTCTTAAAGGGAGACTTGTTAGAGTATATTATAGTATATATTAGAGTATATACCTACTATAATTACCTTTAATAACAATGATAATAGATTAAACTAAGAGTGTAGGTATAAGTAAATGAAACACGGGGAATATTTATATACCTTTCTGTGATTTAATATGTGTAGGTTTGTTTCATGTTTGTCTTGGCAATAGCTGATAGGGAGACCAGCTGAACCTGTTTACACGGTGTCCCCCTCCCCCACATGAATCACCAGAGGCGTTAAATGTCATAGCAAAGCAAAGCACAACAAAAACATGCGAAACAAACGCCAAAAATTCTTTTGCGCTATTAGCTTCCATCTTATTATGAACGAGAGAGAAATGTGCTCACTGTGCGACAGTGACATCTAGTGGACAGGCAAGTCAAAACGCTTCGGATAGATTTGCTCAAAGTTCATGACCCCAATTTTTACACAATAACTCCATGATGATTGTGCAAAAATACTTGCAAACAAAAATAATTCATTTTAAAGAATCCACGCACCCTTAAGCACATAATAGTTTGATTTAAATATGTACAGTAATATTCTGGCTATTTCTTAGAGTCACTGCTTTTATTATGATTATTATTCAATGTACTTTCCTTTGATCTGAGCTGATTGTTTGTAGACCTACATGTTATTCAGTTATTAAGGTTGAATTTATAAAGGGTGGATTAAACCCAAGTGACCAGTCAAACCGGCTAATAGCTAAGAGATTTTAATATTAAATAGGTTTTAATATAAATTTTTAGAATGATGGGATGTCATTTTAATCTCCTACATTTGAGAAATAAAAATATAAAATAAAATATATTATTATTATTATTATTATTATCATTTGGCATTGGTGGTTCAGTGGTAGGTTTCTCGCCTGCCGTACGAAAGGCCCGGGTTCGATTTCCCCCCAAGCCCCAGCTACTGGATGCAGTGCCAGTCTGGGGTAAAACCTGTGCCAAATTGTGTGGGGATTGGATGTTCTGCTGTGGCGACCCCTCAACAGGGAGCAGCCGAAAGTCATTATTGTTGTTGTTACATATAATAATAATAATAATAATAACAACACCTGCTTTAAAAAACACTAAACTGGGTCATATAAAGTTACCAGAAAAAAGCACAAGTACCACTGAGACAAAAAGAAAAACACTAAGAGGTCAAGAAGACACTTAATGTGTTAGGTTGTGCACAAGATGTTCATAAAGAATTAAATATAAATGACACCCATTCTAAAAGGGACATAAATAGTCTTTAGTAACTTGTATGGCAAGCCATTGTTTTTGTAACTGCTTTCAGATTCTTTGTATCCTCCAAGCCCTATTCTTGCTGACACATCTGTTAGAACTCTGCCAGAAGCCATACACTGCCTTCTTCAAATAGCAGTCTTCTTCTTATGCGAGTCATGGCTAGTTTTTAACGTCTTCGTTGTGCTTGCTTTTAAACTATTCATTCACCATAAGTAGCTGGTTTATCATGGCCAGGGTCATGGTGGATCCAGCATCTATTCCAGGAACACTGGGTGCCAGGCTGGGTGCCCACTCACACACATCTAAAAGAACTGTACCACCATGGGGCACTATATTCAAATACTTGTTGTCTTTCTTTTCATTTTAACTTTTTGCAAATAGAACCACATTCTGAAAATATCTTTTTTATTTCCACCCACAATTTTATTTGTTCATGTTAATGACTTCCAAATATTGATTTACTGTACATTTATCACATTTGGTCTTGGTCACATTTGGTAGCAAAGCAATAATCTATAATTGCACTGTGTTTTGATTTTGATTAACATAATTATATAATTGTGTCTAGATCATAATTATATAGTGATTAACTTGAAATGTAATTATATATTTAAAAAAAAATACAAGGAATTTACATTCAGTCCTTAGGAAATTGTGTCATGCGAAAGGAACGTATAAATGCCAAACAAATAGTGAAAAGCAAGCTCTATAACAAAATAAAATACGTTAGTAACTAAAACTAACTAACTAAAACTAAAGGGAAAAGGGAATATTAGACCTATTAGACATGCAAAGTTGTTTTAAATCAGAAAACAGATTAAAAATCAAACAATTAAGACAGAGGCGGCTTCTTCATTTGGAGCGTCTCATAGGTGTCCTGATTGCCATGCTTCAAACCCTGATCAATAAAAAGAGTACAAAAGACATTACATATGCAGATAAATCCACAATCCACATTGGATGTCAGCATTCAGATTCTGAAAAAGTCTGTACCTGGTAAATGCTGTCTCCTTTTGATTCATCCGTCGTCTGTAAAAGAAAGACAGCGTTTGAGCAAGAACTTAAAAGGAAGCGTAAAGACATTGCTGAGTACAAGGTGTCACAACTGTAAGAGATAATGTTTTCCTTTATTACGTCATGTTTCAACACAGAACAGTTCCTCTTTCTGCATTCCAGGACAGGCTCAGACGAGAGTGGACTGGACCTTTTTTTTTTTTTTAAGTGTCATTGCTTTAAGAATCTTTAACATCATATAACATTATATTGGACCCATATAGAGGCATTGAAGGGCTTCTGGGAATTTGTGCAAGCAAAAGGAGTATAAATAACACTGTTAGTGGTCACTAATGCACCGGAAAGAGAACTAAGTTCAAGCACATAGGGGAAGTGAGGACCAGAGAAAGGAGCCACACACACACACAGACTGACAGTTAGAGATCTTTTCTTAAACCAGTTTCTTACCTCCTTTTTTCCAGAGCTGATCTGTGAAGCACATTTGAGAAGTATTATTAATATTAATATTGGATTTTATGGATTATCACATTATCAGAATGCTTGTTCTATTAATTTACATAATATAATTTTTTAGTAATTAAAGTATTTAAATTTAAATACAGGAAATACATTATAAAAAATAAAAATTGAGTGGATGCGTTTGTCAGCCCTTAGTTGAAATGATAAAATCATAAAAAAACACATGACGATAATGTATTACAAGTAACATAGCTTAAAAACATGTATGCTAAGATACTAAACAAATATTACTTTTACATTTAGGAATAGAGATTTTAATTTGATTTGCCTCTAAAGACATTTTCAGGTATCCTGTTTTGGATTTTTACTTCATAGTTACCTCTGTTAGTTTTTCTTTTATATATAACTGTTCAATCAGGGCTTTAAGTTCAATATTTCAGAATTACAGTTTTGTTAGATACTTACAGTATTGGTCTCTGATATCCTTTAATACTCCCCTCAAGTTCTGTATTGTTTTTTTATTATAATTATATTATATAATTATATTATATAATTATATATAATAATTATCCTGATAGCATTGTCCCATAACAAAGTAAATTTATGTTCACTTCCATAGCATTTAACATCACTCTTTGCACTTGGTTCTTGCCATGGGTCTTATGCTAGCATTTTTAAAGCAAACCTAGTCCTCATTAAAAATATATATAATTATCACCTATATTTAACTATGTTAGAGTTCTTACAATTGTATCACTGTTATTAAACTTTAACTGATAGTTTTTAATTATAAACATTTCATTCTGAATACAATGCATAAAATTATGAATACATAATTTAATCTCTATAAGTAAAAAATACAGTAAAGTATATATAAAATATATCAATAATAATACATAATAAAAAAAAGAAAAATCTTTATTAGCCAATAAGTAGTAAAATCTTTTTTATTACGCACGTTTAAATAATAAGCTAATATTTGAATTGTTTTAGTCTTGAGGAGTCTGATGTTTTCCCCAGCTGATAAAAGTTTGTGAACTGTACTTTGGCATGTACTTTTTTATTTATTATTCAACATATTGAAAGATAAGTTTGATGTGACTCATGTTAAAAAATGGTATCATATCACAAAAATATATAAAACGTATGTCTACTAACTGCATCATTCAGCTGTTTAGTTTAAATGGTCATTTTCGATCATGTTATGGAGATACTCTACATACTACTTTTCTGTAAGAATTGCAAATTACAAAGCACAAGTTCAATACACTGATAGAATTCCCTTCACAAGAGAGTTACTCATAGATCCATATATTCAAGATTATGTCTAATGAAATATTAACACACTAATGTGTAGAAAAGTAAAGTTAATTTTGTTGTATAATCTTACAAATATATTACATATATGTATAACATGTAAGTACAACTATAAATGATAATGAAACTTATTCAAACTTGTTTTGCTAAAAGCAGTGACGGAATGATAGGAATGTTTTAAATGCTGTTGTAAATGTTGTGTATTAATGTGAAAAATTTCCAATAAAAGCATGTGGAATAACTGCAATGGCTCACCCTCAATCTGCAATAGAGGATCGTCAGCACGATGCCATAGAGAACCAAAATCCCGTCAAGGATATAACACACTTCTCCACTCGCCTCTAAAGAGTGCACACACACACACACACACACACACAGTTACACACATGTATAACTATAATGTGTGCTTATATGTAAATGTGGATAGGCGAGGAACCATATATGGTAATTTCACTGAGGTTGATTTGAAATATAAAAATGACAACAATGAAAAATTTAATTTACAGAAGGTAAAAAAAATCCTGGAAAACTAAAGGTACCGAATTTCCATAATCCTCACCCAGAGTACATCCGTAGCCACTGAGAACTAAAGAAACTCCTTCATTTTTTTCTTCCAAACACTTCCACATTTTCAGAATGATCAGTTATGATAATAGAGACATTTTATCTCTCAAATGTCTGAATACAAATCCCTCTAAAACCCCCACATAAATGATCAACGTAGTATAATAAATATGCATCCGGCTATATACACTTCCATTTGTATATATATATAGATCTAAAGAAAAATCCAGGAAGTCATTACAGTGTATTGCAGTACAGATGGCGTAAGTAACTAAAAGTTAATTGTAGTCTAAAGAAAAAGGACATTTTGAACAAACGTAATCGGCTTTCACAGTATGACTAGATTTTTGTTATGTATAACATTGATATATTTGGTATGTAATGAATGTTACTTATCATTTGACATCATCAGCAGAACATATCTTAGACAAAACTTATATCCATAAACAGCTGTAAAATACACTTTAACAATACATTTAAATACACTGTAATAATAAAAACAGTCAACTACAATAGCAAATTACCATCCAAAATGTAACTTGATTAGAACTTATGGATAAAAAAGTAAAAAGTAAATTAATAAGTAATGAAAAACAGACAGGAAGTCAAAGAAGTCAATGGCGTCTCACCGACAGCTCCAAAATTCAGGAGCAAGAGGATCAATATCCCTGATCCATACATTCTGGCAGGTTAGCAGAGCCAAAGCCGGAGCCGAAACAACGGTCGATGAGATGGATGGCGTCTGTGATAATTCTGCAAAAGTCTGTATGAAAGCAGTTCTTTAAACAGGAAGCTGTGGCTTGTGACAGAGTAGCCTTTTTGAGGTTCTGCAACGCAGAGGACTAAAGAGGGCTGGCCGCAGTTTCACACCACAGTCTCTCAATGTCTTACTCTGCACTTCACATACCACCCTATATGTCACTTACATTTAAATAGGCTTTTTATTTTTTTTTTATTACCTGACTTACTAAATCTACTGATACTGGAATACCATTCTATGCAATTCTATGCAATTCTATGCCATGCAATACAATGCGCTTTATGAATTATCGCTGCACATCCAGCCAGAAATAAAAAAGGAGATACATGCCTAAGAATGTTAGGCTAGTGTTGATCACAGAGGAAGTAACTCTATGTTGTATGTGTTGGTCTGTGCGTATGTGTACATGACTTAAAATGCTGATTATAAGAGGAGTTCCTGGCATTGTTGGTACTGTAAGTATTTTAATTGGGGGCAGTGGTGGAGAGTTAGGGGTTCGAACCCCACCACCGCTGAGTTGCCACTGTTGGGCCCTTGAGCAAGTCCCTTGACCCCATGCCCGTATAAAATACCCAGCCACAGGAAATGAGATGCAGGACCAGTCCCTTAGTACCAGTCCCAAGCCTGAAGAAATGGTTGGGTTGTGGCAAAAGGCCATTCAGCCTAAAAGCTGCACCAATATATGGTGATACTAAGAAAGAAGAAAAAATCTCATTTTATTAGAAATGGATTGGTTTATTTTGTAAATTCATCTTTTCTATTAAATTTATTTTTATACAATGTAGGGAAAAAAAATCATTGCAATCCCAAGATTGGCATGACATTCATCTTTAATAGAAAATATCAATTCACAAAGTCAACCAATATCATTAATATATTAATATATTAATATATTAATAATGCTCATTAGATTAAATGCTGGTTTCTATGTGACATAATGTGCAATGGGAAAATAATTGCTGTCACTTTAATCTATCAATTGGCTCAAATCTTTCAATCCAAAAAAAGTTTACATATACTAATCATCTCACTTCACATCAAAACTTCTACCATTCCATAACGAGCATGCTAGACGTGACACTCACTCACTCATCGTTATTACTGCTTAAACTTGTATTCAGGGTTGCGGGGAGCCTGGAGCCTATCCCAGGAGGATTTGAGGCTGAGCTCTAATTGGATTTTTTCAAATCATCCTTGGGGCATAGCACCGTGCGCCCCAAACCCTCCCACTTTTGTTCTTAGCGAATTAATATTGTTTTTAAATATTTGGGCTCATTCTCAATTGATTGGACCATTCTCAATGAGTCTTATTAACGGTCAGCAGATTGTTAGTTAATGTATTGAATAGTGATTGGCGTGGAAGCCAGCTAAATATGAGAGAAAATTCTGTAATTTCTTTGCTAAAATACACCTTTGCAAGGGGATCGGACGAAGAAAGAAAAATTAAGCAGCAGTCAAGTGATCGCGGCCAAGCTTACATTCAATGTTTTTCCAGCAGGCTATTTACAGGCGATTATTAAAAGTTTAATTTTCATTTCGTTTGCTATCCACCAAAAAGAATTTTGCACCAGCAGCCACTGTATAAGGGATACTATATAAACCAGACTCTACACTTTTTTTTTGAGTGACGTGGAGGCTGTGACATGCATTTATACATGATAGTTTGTACTGGCTTTAAGTGTGGCAACAATGTGATCCAAAAGTACATTTGTTCTTCAAGCACAATCTTGAGGCATTTTTTAAATTAAAGCAAGATTAGCCAGCTACCTAAGCCAAGAAGATCATAAGCAAAAGCTAATTTAAGCTATGAAATCTTTCATTGTAAAAAATGATGGGCTTAGTATAGTGCAACATTTTTCCATTGTTTATTTTAAGTATACTACTTAACATTTTAGTTTTTTTTTTATATGATTACCAAAAATCTGGATTTGACTCTTTGCTTAAAAAAAGTGTTAAGGATTTTATGTAGGCACCTTAGTATTTTAATTTGAGTTACTACTACTACTGTAAACATCTCTAGCAAGTGGTTTTTAGTTGTACATTCAATAAATGTAAAATTACTACGCAATCAACAGTTTTTAGTCAACAAATGGCATTCCAAATCCATGTGAATATCACAATCATTTTCAACAATGAAAAATTAAATTCAAAGAAGGTAAAAAAAATCTTGGAAAACTAAATGTAGAGAATTTCCATAATCCTCCAGCGAGACCACACCCAGAGTACACCCGTAGCCACTAAGAACTAAAGAAACTCTTTCATTCTTTCTTCCAAACACTTCCACATTTGTGAGAAAGTGTGAGAATGATCAGTTATGATAATAGAGACATTTTATCTCTCAAATATCTGAATACAAATCCCCCTAAAACCCCTACAAAAATGATCAATGTAGTATAATAAATAAGCGTCTGGATATATACGCTGCCATTTGCATATATATAGATCTAAAGAAAAATCCAGGAAGTCATTACAGTGTATTGTAGTACAGATGGCATAAGTAACTAAAAGTTAATTGTAGTCTAAAGAAAAAGGACATTTTGAACAAACGTAATCAGATTTCAGCAAAAAATCCGATCTGAGCATTAAGAACTGGAGTATGAACTAAGCCTAAAAGGCCTACAGCAACTCTGAAGCAGTTGCAGGAATTTATGACATAGAGAGGTCATTGTGTGCACGTAACCACATTATATCAAAGTCTTCACAAATGTGGCTTTTACAGGAGGGTTGCGAGACATTTTTAGAAGGGGTGGGGGGTGATCTTTTTCCATATTAGGGATTCAGTTTTTTATTTATTTTTTTCAAAAAAAATTTATGACACTGAGTAAATACAGCTGGATAAAACAAAAACTGTGTCTGTCCTCATTTCAGGCAGCAAAACAACAAAATTATATTAAGGGGGTGCTTTTTTTCGCTATACCTCCTGTATATAAGTCCAGTAGCCACTTATAAAACAAAGTGGAAAGTGTGTAGTACAACCTGTAAAGTAAAAATAAATAAATAAATAAATAATAATACAGTATCACGCACGGATACAGAATTAACAATCTTCCTTTTAGGTATAATGTATACTGAATGCTTGCATATTATTTATTTGTTTCCAGTGAGTGCTATATGGACTTTACTCATCAGTTTCATCTACTATTTTTTCTGTGTCATTTATAAATAGTTTCATCTATCATTCTGAGATGTGAAAAGGAAATTGCATCAGTTTCTGCTCTTGATATTCATACATATGTAAGCTTGCTTAATTCAACAAATATGTGAAGTAATAGTGGAACGTAATGGATTTTCCAAGGGATCAAATCAACATTACATGCATGTGGCAGGTAGCTCAGCGGTTAATGTGTTGAGTTACTGATAAGAATGTTTCAAATTCATACCCCAACACCACCGAGTTAGATAAAAAAAGCAATTGCTCTGGTTAATGGTGTTTGCCTTCTGCCCTAAATCTAAACATTAATTATACCTCTGGTGAGTAACATTCCATACAGGACTGTAAAAATGAAATGCAGTTAGGCATCCGCTAACAATGAATAGCATATGTGTTGACAATCCAACACATTGAACACATTTTATAACTTATTTATAACATTTTATAACTTAATTAATAAACTTGTAAATA
>JAQMYJ010000018.1:16461303-16472721 GCA_030014305.1 Clarias laeviceps | reverse complement strand
TTGGATTTTTACAACATTATTGTTGAAATACACAGTCCTGAAAAAGGGACGTTTCTTTTTTTGCTGAGTGTATATATCTGCACAGTGCTGTACACAGTAAGACCATCAGTAGCAAAATGAGTTTGTTCAGTAAGGAACTGCTGTCATGTTGTGTACAGACATTTCTGTACAGACATCCTGATACTAAGCAGAATTATAGCACCCTCTGGTGTCTGCATAAAACATTACTCAAAAAATAATATTTTAAGGAAAACCAGTATAATTTACAATTTTATTATAACTTTAAATATCATTTATAATTTTACAATTTATAAATTATAGATTTAAAATATAATATGAAATGATATTTAAATAATTTATACATTTTACTATAATTATAAATGTTAAATATAATTTCTAATTGTATAAACTACAATACTAAAATAATTCCTTCAATATTGTAAATTTATGAAAGTAATACGCAGTCATGCAAGCTTCTCTTGATGACATGCGTGTGTGGAGAGGACCGTCAGAGAAAACACTCCGTTACTGCAGGGGTAATGCCTAACCTGACTGTTTCTCTTCTACTAGGGTGAGACTGGGCAAAACTGTGTGCCAAGAAGAATGGATCCGCATGGATGGTCAAGACTTACGACAAGGGCACAGATGCAGAGGCTAAGGGTGAGCAAAACCCTCCTTTTAATTTACTTCTCTCCCTGTCTCAGCAGGTTATGCGAGACGGCAGCTTTGCCGAGCAGCAGAGAGAAGATGTGCATGTACTCCTACTATGTCTAAATTGATGGCGGTTGTTGCAGGTAAAACAGTTGTTGTTGTTGTTCCAGGTAAAACAGATCTCTCTTTACACCTCTCTTTACCATTCTGATGGCCAAACTGATGGCCTGGTGGAGCGGCTCAATCAGACGATCAAAAGGTTGCTACGAATAGGGTTGGATGAAAATGTCTGAAGCTGAGAACAGCTGTTCCCATAGGCCCTCTTGACTGTCAGAAAAACTTCCTCAAGGCTCTACTGGCTTCACTCCTTTTGAGCTGGTGTTTGGACGGAGGCTGCATGGTCTGCTGGATTGGGCAAAGGAAGCATGGGAGGAACAGTCCTCCTCATTCTGTTGTGTAGTGATGTATGTACAGGATATTCAGGCTAAAATCAGTAGACTACCTGTGAACTACCTAAACTAAAGTTCGAGAACATATGGAGCGAGCAGAGCAGTGTGAAGTGTACAATCAGCCAGCACAGCCCTGGGAGTTCCAACTGGGCGACCGAGTGCTTTCTAGTCCTGCCCAGTGCTAACTGTAGGTTCTTGGTCCAGTAGCAAGGATTCTTCACCATCGTAGAGCAAGTGGAGAACATGAAATTAAAAGTCTGTCAGGCACACTCTCACCAGAGGCCATACTGAGCTCCAGAGGTACCCGTTAAATGAGTACCCGCTCCATCCTAGCCACTGCCATAATTAAAAAGCGGTCTAATTAAATATTATGGCATTTTTTTGGCCAGGCAGTGTACTTGACCACCAGGTGGGTGTCATAGGTGTTTATCAGTTTACCAGTATCTCAGGTCTTTTTATCTCCCCGTAATGGAACCCAGGCTGATTTTGAAGCTGGAGGTGGCACACTTGCTGGCTTACTCTGAGCTGTCAGCGACAGCATGATGGTGTGGAGAATCAATAGGACACCTGAGCCTTGTCTTGGAACATGAATTGGTTACGGATGACGATTTTGTAGATGCTGGATCAGAGGCAGGGGAAGAAGAGGGAGAGAGAGATACTGAACTCAACATCATCAAGCAGATACACAGCATAAAAGGGTATTCTCTTATAAGCTAACTGCTACAACCCAACCTAAGTCTTCTTAAAAGCCGATTATCCACAATTCCGCAGCGCGCGAGAGAAAATAACCATTGACTCATTTGTGATCACATGACACTCGGCATCAAAGCATGAAGCGAATGCGTGCTACATGATACTCAATGATACTTTGTACTCGTATACCAAGACTAACTTGTTTATCAAGTCAAAATTGCTTAAAAAATTTAGCTTTTCTTGCAGAACGCTCGCAAAACCGGGTTACTCACAACCCGAGTTTCCACTGTAATTATTAACTCCAAACAGCTAAACTCCCTTTGTTTTTTTTCTGAGAAACAAAGTGAAGGGTGAAGGTTATTTAAAGTGGACTCATTATTTTAAGAAAATAATTTAAACAAATTAATAAATATTCTTTAAACAAAAGTTTAATCACTATTTTCAGCAAAACTTTATAACACATTTATTTAAACAAACAAACAAAAAATAAATAAATAGTAATTTTTAATTGACTTTGACAGCCGGCACAAAAAAGGCCGTGCTTGATGGGTTTTCTCTGGGTACTCCAGCTTCCTCCAACAGTCCAAAGACCTGCAGATTAGGCTAATTGGCGTTCCCAAATTGCTCGTAGTGTGTGAATGTGTATACTGTATGTGTGTGCGCCCTGCAATGGATTGGCACTGTGTCCAGGGTTTACCCCGCCTCGTGCCCTAAATTTCCTGGGATAGGCTCCAAGCTTCCTGCGACCCTGTACGGCACTGTGTCTAGGGTGTACCCCGACTCGTGCCCCAAGTTTCCTGGGATAGGCTCCAAGCTCCCTGCGACCCTGTATACAGTTTTAAACGATACAGAGAGTGAGTGAGTAATTGGGTTTGTGTGATTCCCACTGGGAGGTGGGGTATAGTATTTCAGGATAAATGTTCCTGTCCGCTTCAGTCATACTGTAGTCAAACATCTTCTTCTTGGTGTTTACCGGCATCCACTATGTTGATTTACATGTTTAGTGAATATCAATTTAGAATCAGAACATTATGATGTCATAATAGCCTACCCTCACTCAAGACACAAAGGTTGAAGTTCTACTTTCAGTCACTCTGACCTTCGCAAATACGGCGAACAGGAGACGAGTGAGCAAGAAAGTATAGGAATGGAGAGCAAGAAGGACAGGAGGCCCTGCAACGTTTTCAACAAGCTGCGTTTAGAGAAGGGACTGTGTGACGTTCTCTTGAAAGTCGCCGGTGCTGAGTTTGATGCACATAAGATCATCCTCTGTGGCTGCAGCCCTTACTTCAGGGCTCTCTTCACTCATGGCTTGTATCCTCCAGACAAATTTGAGTACACCATCCCTGGTGTCTCATCAGAGGTAACAGAGTTGATCATGGAGTATGTGTATTTACAGCGAGTTAAAATCACAGAAAAAAATGTGTGTGAGCTGCTTATCGCTGCTGATTATCTAGCGATGGACAGCCTGGTAAACAAGTGCTCTGTGTTTCTGAAGGCTCAGCTGTGCCAGAAGAACTGTATAGGTATTTGGCGTTTAGCTCGCATTTGCTTTTGCATGAAGCTGCAGCAGCAGACCTTGCAGTTTATCCTGAACAACTTCGAGAAGGTGCTGAATGTCTCTGAAGAGTTCCTGGACCTCACGGTTGAGGAGCTTTGTGAGATCACAGAGAAAAATGAGCTGAATGTAAAACATGAGAAGGTGGTGTTTGAGGCCATCATGCTATGGATTGAACATGCACCCCTGGAGCGAAAAAAACACATCGGTCTCTTACTGGCCAAGGTGCGTCTTGGGCTACTGACACACGACTACTTTATAGATAAAGTAAAGAACAACAATTTAGTGGCAGGTGACATACAATGTAGATGCATCATCTACAGTGTTCTGCTGAACATACTTGGACTCAACCAAGATGTATTTCTCAACTCTGATTTCGCTCGGCCCCGCATGCCCAGCGCTGTTCTAGTGGCTATCGGGGGATGGTGCCGTGAAGTTCCCACCAACGCCATAGAGGTGTATGATCCACGAGCAAAGCACTGGGTCAATGTGACTCTCTGCAATGAGGATCCACGAGCCTATCATGGGACAGTGTTCCTCAATGGCTTTCTGTACTGCATCGGGGGATACGACGGCATTCATTACTTCAACAGCGTGCGTAGGTTTGACCCCATTAACAGAATGTGGACTGAAGTAGGCCCCATGCACTCTTGTCGGTGTTACGTGAGTGCGTGTGTACTGGATGACCGTATCTATGCAATGGGAGGATTCAGTGGCATTGAACGGTTTGACACAGCCGAGCGATACAATCCTAAGAACAATCAATGGAGTATGATAGCACCGATGCACGAACGCAGGAGTGATGCTAGTGCTACAGTACTAAACGGCAAAGTGTTCATATGTGGAGGGCTTAATGGGGCTGAGTGTTTATTCACGGCGGAGTATTACAATCCTCAGACTAACCAGTGGACTCTCCTTCCCCGCATGACAAGCAGAAGAAGTGGACTTGGTGTGGTTGCGTATGGCGGACAAGTTTATGCCATTGGGGGATATGATGGTGCGAGTCGTCTGAGAAGTGCAGAGGCATATAATCCTCAGACACATTCATGGGGAAATGTTCCAGACATGATCAATCAGCGCAGTAACTTTGGCATTGAGGTGCTGGACGATCTCCTGTTCGTTGTTGGAGGATATAATGGGTTTACCACCACCAGTAATGTAGAGTGTTATGATGAAGAAACTGATGAATGGTATGGAGTGAAAGACATGGGTGTGTTCCGCAGTGCTCTGGGCTGCTGTGTGTTGTCTGGTTTACCCAACATGGCTGATTATGCTGCACCCCAAGACCTTCTCTATGAAGACCTGTGGAGCTCAGAGAGTTCCCAGAGCACCAGAGGATCACTCACAGCTCCTGACAACATCTGAAACCTAATTAAATTAAATTAGTTTCTTTCAGTTGAGCAGTATCCTTTTGTTCCTAAGATCAAATCTTTACATTATTTATGCCTCCTCACTTCCTTTTTTTCTTTTCAAGGTCATAAACAGTCGCGTAAGCATTTCACTGCTTATCATACGGTGTATTGTTGTGTATGTGACAAATAAAATTTTTATTCTTTTGAATAATATTTAACTGGATAAACTTAGATCAGTTCCATCGCGAGGCGTTTGTGTGATCATGACAATAATCTCATCAGTCTGTAAAGCCTTGTGCTGAACTCGGCTGGGCAGTGCAAGGTGAAGACACCGAGCCAAATGCTTCCCAACTGTCACCTTCTGGGGGACGACCTGGTACTGGGCACTGTTCTGCTTCTGGTTTGACAGGTGGGTGTGACCTGGCATGCCTTGACAGTATGCAGCTGTTATCTCTTTGAGTATAATACAGTAAGTCCCTGACCGGACCATGGTTCTACGAACATTCATAGGTGTGATCAAATCGCGGAAGTAGCTCATGTGTATTGTACAAAAAATAGACACTGCAGTGCACCAGACACTGATATTTACAATTATATACAATATTTTCAGTGTGTAGATAAATATATAAAATGTCTGGTATATTGTATGTGTGTGCATGTGGGGGTGTGGGAGAAATTAGTCGGCCTCACCAGTTACATTTAATCAGTCTGGGAGCACGATGGTAGAAAATGGCTGTCCTGTAAAGTTGTCCCCATGGTGGATACTAGACTTATCTAGCTGAACTACACATTGCCAGAAGCGACAATCCCTGGCATCGAACAAAGAGTACTGGCATCGAACAAAGACCACTTTCCACTGCTTGCACGGGTTGCACGCAGGTGTCTGTATTTGCTCATGTATAAGTGATCAATTTAAATTCCCAGTTAAATGTTTTTTTGTGATTCCCACTGAAATGTGGGGTTTATTTTAGGATGGGTTTATTTCATTACAGTGTATATGTATGCCGTTTGGACCTATGCAGGCTTTAAATGCTGTTCTACAAAACTCCTGTACACAGATTTCTCATGAATGTCAGTTTTTCTGTCAACTGCACTTCATACTGTACTCAAACATGTGTACGGTCAAAGAACTTGTGATGTCATAGTACTTAGTGATGTCATAGTAGCTTCACTCAAGACACAGATATTGAAGTTCTACTTTCAGATACAGTGAACCGGATCCAAGCGAGCAAAAAAGAAAAGGAGTGGAAGGAGGACTTCCTTTCTCTCTCTTTAAAACCGCCGGGATCATCCACTGTGGCTGCAGCCCTTACTTCAGGGCTCTCTTCACCAACGGCTGTATCCTCCAGACAAATTTGAGTACACCATCCCTGGTATCTCCTGAGAGATAATGAAGTTGATCATGGAGTACGCTTATGTACAGCAAGTTAAAATCATGGAAAAAGACATGCGCGAGCTGCTGCTCACTGCTGATTATTTGACAATGGACAGCCTGGTGAATGAACGTTCCATGTTCATGAAGGCTCAGCTGTGCCAGACGAACTGTATAGGTATTTGTCGCTTTGCTTGCTTTTATATCAGCAGGCCTTGCAGTTCATCCTGTAAACTTTGAGGAGGTGCTTAGTGTCTCTGAGGAGTTTCTGTATCTTACGTTTGAGGAGCTTTGTGAGATCTTAGGAAAAAAATTAGCTGAACGTAAAAGATGAGAAGGTAGTGTTTGAGACTATCATGCTGTGGATTGAACATTTGCCCCTGGAGCGAAAAAAACACATCAGACTCTTACTGGTCAGGGTGCGTTTGGGACTCCTGAAGCATGACTACTTAATGCATATAGGAAGGAACGATTTTGTGGTAGGTGATAAAGAGTGTAGACATATCATCGACAGTGTTCTGCTGAACATCCATGGCCTCAACCAAGAAGAATTTCTCAGCTCTGATCTCGCTTGGCCATGTCTGCCTAGTTCTGTTCTGCTGGAGGCTGGAACTGTGAAGGCACCCAGAGACCTTCTGTACGAAGACCACTAGAGCTCAGAGAGTTCCCAGAGCACCTGAGGATAACTGGACAACATCTAAAATATACTTAAATAAAATCAGTTGTTTTTCTGTTCAGCAGCATTCTTTTGTTCCTAAGAATCAAACCTTTGCATTATGGTCTATGGGATAAACCTTAACGTACGTGACGTGAAGCTGTTATAAGATTCTAGCCCAAATTTTAGAATGCGATAAGATGACTGTAGCAACTGTTTTTATACTGAACTAATCAAAGAACTAGTAAAAGAAAAGTAGATATAGAGCAAGATGAGAGTAAAGTAGTAAGAATGAAAGAAAACTTAAAAACAAATAGTATGTTAAATGAACTGTGCTAAATCACTAAGTGTGCACACATAGAAGATCTGGCCAGAAACTGGTGAGGTGTTAAATATTTTGTTATATTTATTGAATGTTATTTCTTAAATTTGTTACCAATATAAAAAGTTAAAATCTTTTCATTTTAATTTGAACTCTTCAATAATAATTTTTACAGTGTGCCCTATCTTTCTTTTTACTATAAAGTGCATAACAGGGGTGTTAGTATTCAACCATCAAGTTAAAAGCCGAGAATTTAAACTGAAATTGAAACAACCATATATAGATTTTTAATCAAATGTTGTTGTTGGTCTTTCGACTGCTCCCGACAAGGGGTCGCCACAGCGGAATACCCAGTCCGCACTACAACATGGCACAGGTTTTACGCCGGATGCCCTTCCTGACGCAACCCTCCCATTTTATCCGGGCTAGGGACCGGCACTGCATCCAGTGGCTGGGGTTTCCGCATGGCAGGCGAAACACCTACCACTGAGCCACCAGTGCCCTCCAGATAATGTAGAAAAATCAGACAATGTGTAAAAAAGAGAATTCCTAGTTTTAAGCAAATGTGAAAAAAATTATAAGCAAGGTGATTTGATACTTTCTTATCTGAAATATTAAACTTTGCTTGATTGACAGATTAAAATTGTTATCATATCAAGTGGAAAATTTAGGTTTACGCCCCTAGTACGTAAACTACATTAGGGCTGTAGCTATCAAATATTTTAGTAATCGAGTATTCTACCAAATATTTAATTGATTAATCGGATAAAATGTACTTTTGCTTAATTAAACAGCATTAATTGGTTTTATTAAAAAATAAACTTTTATTTTTTAAATGCATACAGCATTATATAAAAAATAAACATTGTCATTATTCACAATACAAGGAATAGCTTATACCCCTATCTCACCTACGCGGTTTGACTCACGGTGAGATGCGATGGTAAGCGCCGTGAGCCGACGTGACTGCCTGCCAGCGTTCCACGAAGTTCTGCAATGTCCGCAAGCTTCCGCGAGGACTGCCAAAAAAATTTAACGTTTAAACATGTTTTTAAGGCGGCTTAAACATGTTTAATTTTTCGCGCGGAAAGATAGAAACGTAATCGCAGTGCCAAAACTTGCGGTGAATCATGATGCATGGTACTTCCGGCCACCGCACGAAACCACGTAGGTGAGATAGGGGTATTAAAGTTGACTGAGATGAATTAAGTGCATTACAGTGCCATACATCCTTATTTTAAAGCCTTTTCTCAGATGCAAAAACTAAAAAAAAAGGTATTTCAAATGACTTTAAGGATGAAAAAAACTAAGTTACACATTGAAATAAATAATTATACAAAAACACTAAGTTGTGCAACTAAACTTTCAGAACTAAAAGTTTCAAAATCTACAGCTCAGGCATAACATAAGCCTTTACTGACAATTTCTGTCGTTTTCTCTTGCTGGTTTCTTCATCTCTTGGCTCGCTGATGTTTTTATCGCTCCCTTCCATTTTGCAGCCCATAACAGAACACTCCAGGAAATCGATACACAGCTAACTGCGTCTCCTTCAGCCTTTTGGGTGAGGTAAGCGCTTCTTCTTGTTTACTGGCGGCTTGCATCCGGAAGCGCACTTTGTCAAAAGCGTGATGCAAGCTTTTAAAATTAATTAAAAGAAGCTTCGAGGCAGAAGATTTTGCCTCGATGATTTTTTGTAATCAAATTACTCGATTTACTCGAGGAATCGTTTCAGCCCTACTTTACATCACTCCAGTGGTTACCTGTAAAGCACCAAAGTGTAAAGTGTGTAGTGCAACCGATGTACAGATTTGTACTCACAGAACTAACAAGCATCCATCTAGCTATCAACATAAGACTGAATGCTTATACAGTGGAACCTTGGATTGCGAGCATAATTCGTTCCAGAAGTGTGCTTGTATATCAAAACACTTGTATATCAAAGCGAATTTCCCCCATAAGATATAATGGACACTCAGATGATTTGTTCCATAACACAAAAATATTCATATAAAAATTTATACAAAATGAAGAAAAAGTAAAACAAATTATCAAAACAGTGGCGGGGAGCATGCGCCGAATCGATTCCTCTTCCCTCGGATAGTAATGCCTGTGCATGTGGCCTTGATGACGTATTTTTGACAGTGGTTTAACACAGCATTCGTGGGCGTAATTTCGCAATTCGTCCGTGAAACAGAGGAGTTGTAAAAACGAGTTTTGTGTCTGTAAACGGTCAGAGTAGTATATTTCAGAGTTGTATTGTAACAAACACACAAAATCTCGTATCTGTAAGTTGTTGTGGCCGTAGATTTTGGAATCCAACTCAGACAAAATACAAAATTACACACAAATCTTTTTTTTATGCACAAATATTTTTGACAGTGATTTTATTCCATATGAGATGACTAGGGTTGCCAACCATCCCGTATTTTAAAGCTAAAAGCTATTTGTTCCGTATTTTTGAGAATCAAAGTGAAATATACGAGAGAGAAACAAGGCCGGTTCTACGGGTATGGCGGCAAGAGGGGACAGCGCCCCCTCAAATAAATGTCTTGCCCCCTCAAATAAAAATTTAGAAATGTTGAGAAAGCAGAAAAATCCGCCGAAAAAGGGACACTACACAATACGGTATTAGACTTCCCTCATATCTCTGTCCCTCTGCTGTGTGTATTCATTCACAGGCTGCAGTGCGCACGCACACACACACACACCTCCCCTGGGCCCTCGGTAAACATCTAATCACCGTCCGTATGCAAATGAGTCAAGACGTAGCCTAACGTAGTGTCGTGTCGGATTTCAGCGGTCACGGAGTGGAAAGACAGTGAACAAGCTTTGCAAAAATTTACAGCAATTTTACAAGTGGCAATAGCTTCTGGAAAAACTGGGAGATTAATTCTTCAACCCCAGTTGACACCAAATATGTCATTGTAAAATTCTGGACTGGCAGAATAGCTGATGCTGATATTGAACACTATCTCTTGCGTTTCTGTCAGATCTTACAACCTGTCTACAAGCCTGTTGATGAATTTGGTCTTTGGTACGGAGTTAGGAAATATAAAATTAAACTTAAAAAAAATCCTGATGGTTCCTTGATGAAAATTCCCAGTTCTATTGCAATGGGCCCTTATAATGGGAAAATCTCTTACCCTGGACAAACTCAAAGCTGTTTTATATGCAATGCACATGACCACCAAGCTAAAGACTGCGGAGAGACAAGGTGCTGGAAATGTGGCAATTTCGGGCACAAGGGCAAGGACTGTACCAAAAAGGACTGACTAAAAAGACGATTCTTACATCACCAGATCAAGAAAACACAGAAAAATCCAAGATGAGAAAGACAAAGGTAAGTGATCACTGACCTTTTCTCCTGTTTAAATGTCTTTGGACTTGATAATCGCTACCTCCAATGTAAGAGGAATTCAATCCAAGGCTAATCGATTTACAAAATTAAAAACTCTTTGTCAAGAACATTTTGATATCTTATGTATACAAGAAACTAGATTAACAATGTTTTCAGATGTTAGAGAGACAAAAGAATTGTGGGACAGAGGACCCTCCTTTTTTTCAATTGGGGAAAATAAAGCAGACGGTATAGCAATATTATTTTATAACGACAAGATTAAAACTATTAAAAGCCGAGAAATAATTCCAGGTAGACTCATGTTCATAGATGTTTTTTTTGATGTTCATAGATATTTTGTTTTTATTGTGGTCAAAAAATTTGAATAATTAATCTGTATACAGCGCAAGACACAGTTAGAAAAATCCAATTATTTAGAAAACTTAAAACGTTGTTATGTGTCGGTTTCCCGATAGTAATCTGTGGTGACTTTAACACTATTACTGATGAAAATGACCGGATTTCAGATAAATTGTGTAAAATTAGGAGAGAAGGGCCCTTCTTAAGAACCATGATGAATGAACACCAATGCCTGGATACTTTTAGAATTTTATTTCCAATGAAGATTGACTTTACAAGATTTGATGTTAACTGCAAAACCCGGATTGACAGAATCTACATTAGCAACAATTTTGGAGTAAAATATTACAAGACTAAATTATTAATTGACTCAGACCATTTAACTGTGATTTGTGGACTTTATTTAAAAAATGTTCCAAAAGATAGTTTTTGGAAGTTAAATGTGCAAATGTTAAAAAGCTTTTCTTTGATCTTAGATACAAAGAATGAAATAAATAGAATAAAATCTCTAGATGTACTCACAACAAATAATTGTGAACTATGGGAGGTTTTAAAAAAACAAGTAAAGACCTTCTTAAAATATAAAAGTCGTGTGTATAACAAGGAAAAAAATTATAAATATAATGGTATCATGAATGAATATATTGAGCTAAAAACAAAAGCCTTCCG
>JAQMYJ010000018.1:16441979-16454524 GCA_030014305.1 Clarias laeviceps | reverse complement strand
ATGCCAGTGATGCAGACACAGCTGAAAGTGAAATGCCAACAAATTCTTATGAAGCAAACCCCTGGTCATATTTAAGCAACCACTTTGATTTCAAGCACAACAAAGGGAACAGATTTATTATGCAAGGGTGTTCCATCCCCCATCTTTACTTTTACTTTAGTAAAAGTTCACTAAAGTAACAGTACTTTTACTTAAGTACAAACATTTTATTACTCTTTCCACCTCTGCTAACTAAAAATAAAATTTTATGTACAAATGTACAGTATGTGCATGAAATACATTTATTATTATCACTAAATCACATTGAAATTCCTTCTGTTACAGTAAAATTGTTGTGGTTTAAACATTTGGCCAATGAGGTACATTACTCAAGCAAATGAAAACCACTGTATTGTATATTAGCCTCTTGAGACCCAGACTCTACTGTTGTATACATTGCATTTTCTCCTGACTATTTTTCTTTATTAGCACCTGATGACTATGAACTCATTTAAAACGGAAGAAATTTGTCAAACGAATTATACTGTCCTCATATGAGATTCATACAAGGATATGAAACACTAATCAGCAAAACATCATAGTTCATCAGATGCAGCTGCGAAGATAGTTATAATGAAATTTATATTATTATGTTCTTTATATTATAGAAAGAACAGGTCCACTGAATATGCCAACTGCCATGATCTCCATCATGATTCATTTCCATCAATTTCATACATGCAGTTGACAGTTTACCACTATCCTTCAAGGTTTTAATAATGCGTAGGACAGTTCTTAACCCAACTCCAGTCATTTCAGCAATCAACTTAGTTGTAGGGCAATAATTTGGCCCTTCTGAAAAGGTGCCATTATTTTTGCCTGGCAGTGTACTTCAGTTAAATATTTTTATTTTAAGGGCCTGATTTAAGCATAATCACATAGCTTAATCCTAAATTCTCAGAGTGTTAATTTTTTAAACCATCTTTTAATTATCTTCTGGAAAGGGCACAAAGGTCTTGGTAGTGCTGTGGTTCAGTGGGTGGCATCGTTGCTTCGTAGGTCCAAGGGTCAAGCTCATGCTTGTGTTAGTTTCTAGAAATTGTGTGGAACATTTCACACCATTGTCTTAAAACCAAGGGGCTGACAATAAACAGTTCTGTGAATAAGTTTTAGCTTTCTTCCTGAATGTTTTTTTTGTTGCATATTTGTCACACTTAAATGATTGAGATCTTTAAACAAATTTTAATATAACTTGAGGAAATTCCAAAACTTGATTTCATTTATTAAAGGGAAAACTGTTAAAATCTATCTGGCCCTATGTGAAAAAGTGATTGTCTCCGAAAGAATTGGAATTAAAAATTAATTCAGCCACATTGAAGGATTTAACCTGTTTAAGGTCACGCCACAGCATCTCAATCGGATTTAAGTCTTGACTTTGAATAGGCGACTCCTGAACCTTAATATGTTTTTGGTGGACTTGCTGGTGTGTTTTAGATCATTGTCCTGCTTTATAGCCTAGTGTTCTTGAGGTTATGAACTGATGGCCAGCATTCGTTTTTGGCAGAACAGTTCTATAAATTATGGCAGTTTGTCCATGTCCTTAAGATGCAAAGCAGCCTCAGATTGTCACACTGGATGAGTCATCCTTGTGCACTGGGAGTAATTTTTTGTAGCCACTCCTGTGCCATGTTTCGCTGGAGTCCCAAAGCCTTGGAAATGGCTTAGTAACCCTTTTCCATACTGATATATGTCAATTACTTTACTCAATCATCTAAGAGCGACAAATATGCAAAAAAAACAACAACAAAACACACAAAATAATTAAGGGGCAAATACTTTTTCTTGGCACTGAATAAATGAGTGGTATGTATACCAGGTGCCATGTGGTGAACTATTGTCTGTTCCAGCAGACAATAGGCTTCACATACTGTACACTGCAAGCATGACGTGGATAAGCCGTATTTAAATGGTGAAACATACTATAGAAAAAGTACCATTACCTAATGATTTAATGCTCCTTTTCAAGATAACATGGCCAATAACAATCATGTTAGATGGTTACCACTTTATGTACATGGTTATTACATAAAGTGTTGTTTGGTTTGTACCATTTTTTTTTTAACCATCATCTTTTACCCGAACTATGAACAAATTAGTAATTTAAAATAACCTAGATTTTCTAATGAAATAATTACAAAAGGAAGCCTTCTCAAATAATCCAAGTTTATTCAGTAATCAAGGCATCAATTTCTACTCTCATGTCATTAAAAAAAAAATTTTTTTAATCTACTGTTGATTTGGTTCATCAGTGTTTTCAATCTTTTTAATATTAAACACCTGGAACTGCAGAATATTGGAACTGCAGATTTATAGTTACAGAAGACGAAAAAATAAAAGAATTGTGTACGTCTCTCTCTCCTTGTGCCCTTGTGATCTTTTGAGGTTAGTAGTGGTCTTTCGGATTGGATGAGAAATAATGTCTCTTTGAGAGGCTGTACACTAAAAGTTTAATGGATACTGTTACACCTATTGCACATACTGCTTACTGTTTATATTCAAATAATCATATGGGCAAATGCAATCATATTCATCATACTCATCAGTTATCTCACTCCTCATTTTCAGTCACACTTAACACACACACAAATTAAAGATGCAGGTTGTAATTTCTAAAAGCCATTTTAAACACCATCTATTAAACACAGAAGCTTAGAGACCACTTATAAAATGTGTGACTCACAATACTGTAATGGATTTTATGGATCTGAGTCTTTCAGTTTTTTTCTGGCCCAGAAATTAGCACATCCCCAAGTCAAAATAAAGCTTCCCAAGATTTTCCTTAAAAGGCACCTCAAAAAATCATACAACAATCGCTTTACTGTACCGGTGAGGCCAGAGGGACACAGGGCTAGCCAATTTTATCCACATTACAAATAGTTTTTCAGACAACAGAGGGCTCTAAAAATTACAAAACCACTTCTCTAATATTTAAACACACAAACGACATAAGCATTATTTATACATTAAAAAAAGAAACTTCAGATTAGTGACAAACCCAGAGTACAGTAAGCATAAATGAAAGTTCAGCAATTTTGAAAAAAGAAGAAAAAAAAAAGAAAAAAAAAGAAATTAAATCTTCCTCCTACTAACATTTTCTGTACAGTCTATCAACCTGGCCTTAAAATGTCATTTCAGTCCAGTGTAACCAGGTCTAAGTAAAGTCTTTATATATTATGGTGCATTTTCTCTACCAGTTATGAATAAAGTTATTTCAGGAGAGCAGATCTGCGTTCAAGAAAAATTTCCTTGCACAAAGACAGGTCGATGCATAGACATCTGTGTATGATGCTGTAATGCCGGGGACAGAACAGTGGTACTGAGTTATAAATTAATGCAGGAGGCTGGATAGTGGTAATAAAGTCTGAATGAATGTACATGAGTGGGAGATGATCTGTGTGCTGTGCATGAGTGTGTTCAGTATGTGGTACTTGGGGCATCATGGGCAGAACTAAAAAGAATGTCTGCCTTTGAGCTGAGGAAGTATGTCACCACTATAGAGACTAGTAAGATAGCTATGCCTACTCCTAATGTCAGCATCTGTGAGACAAGGGAGAGACAAAAACTTGCATAAATATAAACTGAACTTTTAATTAATCGCTAATGACAAATAAAACAAAATCAAATGATATACTGGATCGACCACGTTACCTGTAATTGTGGACTTGAGACTAGAAAGATACGTGCTCCGATGTTCTTCCAACGTGACTCTGTCCACGTGGAGTACTCTCTGGAACCATACTGTCGAAGCTCGAAGGCGGGAGACTCTGCTCTCGCCAGGCGCACAGGTGCGCGTGCACAAAAAGGTTCCCCTATTGTGTGGTTCTCCGAAGCAGTGCCAGATACCCACTCATATACGTACAGCTGAAACAGGATTGCAAGAAGAAAATACTTAGTCCAGTGTAACACTGTGCGAGTGTCTTTATATGCATACTAGTAATATGAACGCTATCGCATAAAACGATGGGGGGGAAGTCATGTGGTCTGATGAATCCAGATCGAACCTATTCCTGCATACGGGTATGTCAGGGTAAGAAGGCATCCATCATGCATAGTGGCCACTTGTACATATATGGAGTACAAGCCTCTGGAGGCAGTGTTATGATCTGGGGTTGCTAAGTCTAGGCTCAGCAAAATTATGCAGCAATATAATGAAGTCAGCTGAGGGCCTGAATGTCCTGAGTGACCAGGTTATCACATATATGGAGTCTGTCTATTCTGATGGCACAGGCATATTCTGGGACTCAGACTATTAAAGTGTGGAGGAGTCCTTTGTCTTTAGTGACTTTTAAAGACCAGGAAATGTTCCCGAGTTTCTGTTCCTGAGTCGATAAAATTTATTAAAAAAATGTAATTAATTAATTTAAGAAATTAATGAATTTCTAATTTAACATATTAACGACGTCTTTATTCTTAAAAGGGCACACATTTAACAGGGGAGTCAAGTTCACCATGCTGTTTTCAGCTTTCTGGTATAAAGGCTTTACGTCTTTGTGTCATGTCCAGAAATGCACCGGATTAAACACGACCAAAACACGGAATTTGGAGAGCTATAAAACTCTTTATCTTCTGCTTATCGATATAGATTGTTCAAAAGTTTTCCCTTATTGCAATTAAATGAACAAGTGCGCAGACAGATTCTGGAACAGGAACCTGAAAAAAAAAAAAAAAAGAATCTGACAGCTTTAGTGTATCCAAGTGTATTCATTTAACAAGACATATAATGACGTACATCTTTGCTCTCTCCGGGAGTGTCGTTTGGATTCTGGCACTGGCTCTGGTTCAGACTTGTGGCAGAACCGGTCATATTGACCAGAACGTACTTTACGAAGGTGGTTACACTCTTTGGTTGTTGGATCTGCGACAGGCTGACGTAGTACTGAGGAGGCCCTGAACCTGCAGAGAATGGAAGAAAAAAAAAAAAAAGAACAAGAATGATTAAGGGAGCACCGAAGAGCATGTCTTAAGTAAGCATATTTAGGAGGAAAAAAACAAACAAACCCAAGATAGAATTGCGCTCCTTGGACACCACGTCAAAGGGCAGCAGGGAACGGAACCAGCTGTTATTAGTCTTAACCAAAAAGCCATACAGTAACTTGGCCATCTGAAAGCAAGAGAGAGAGATATGATCTCAGTTCCTTCACTTCCTCCAGCGGCAGATCATGTGATCATATGAGGGAATCAGCTAGTCATGAGACTCACTGTCTTTGTGTCAGCAGTGATGTTTTTCAGCATGTCTTCTTCCCCTCCAGCCTGCTTATACAGCGAACGAGCTACCAGAGTAGCCACTTCAGTCAAAGACTAAAAAGAAGTCGAAGAGACAGAGAGATATTGAGCACACAACCTCTGCTGTAACTGAACAATGACTGTACTGACATAAAAGTACTCCTGACTAAGGTAATCCTACCTTGGCAGCCTCTGTCTCATACTCTAGCTGCTCCTCTGGGGTCAGGTTGGGAGGGTAGCTTACGTTTAGGTACTCTGCCGTATCATACAGACTCTCATAATACCTATACAACACAGGCAACAACATTTATTAAAGTTTTCTTTCAAGAAGCATGCACATTTGTATGTTGACTCAATTAGATTTTCTTTGACATATGGTACTATTTAGCAGTAATGCTACACTTTGTATCTGGAATTCACATAAAGTGTAAACTCTTATACCTTGGCATCCACATGCATAGAAAAACATTAAAAAATTATCAACACTTGGATACGCATGGATATAAACAATCGCACCTGTTGACAAACGAGGATCGATGGTCTGTCAGCACCACTCCGGGGATTGGGCGAACCTTCAGGAAGCGCTGAAAGGAGGAGGGAGGTAAGGCCTGAGTGGCATTTGGTTCATCCAATGACACATCCATTGTGGAGGCTGCAGATTTAATATTGTTCACCAGAGATGTAACCTTGGGAAAAAAAAAAACAGAAGCGAACCAATGAGTGAGCTGAACAAAAATGCTGAGGGATAGAAATGCTTTGCTTGATTTTATTTCCTTGCCCCTTTTCGTTACCCACCTCCTTGTTTACTGTGTCGTTCCTGCGAGAAACAGGATCCGAATGCATCCACAAGGTCTGTTTATTCCACAGTCCAACCTGCCAATACACCAGGATTATACTGTGCTATATGTGCATGTCTGTAATAAAAGAATAAGTGTGCTGGGCCTGTCACAAACCTGTCCGATCTCCAGGAATGAGTGTACGTTGTCGAAATCGATCACTGACTTATTTTTCTGCATGTCGTACACCATCCTGGAGCTACCGATGTAATCAAATGTTTCCTATAACACACAATAATTGGAGTTTTATACACATCACACACACAATGTGACGGCGCTGAAGCACATACACAAAAATACACTGACCCCCTGGAAAAAGGCAAAGAAGATATTGCGCGGAGGCGGGGCCACTCGAGTGACAGAGCGGAGGGCCTCTGCGGCAGCCAGGAGCGTCACGATGCCGGAGACGGTTCCTGCTGCTGATGGGGCGACGTCATAGAAAAACGATCGACCGTCCAACTGAAAAAAAGAGAAAGAATGAAAGTCACAAACAAAGTGTGACATTCAGAAAAAAAATTGCTTGTCTACTTCAGAGAGCAATCCCAACAATCCCTTTCTCCCAACGTGATCTCTTTAGGTTTCTAGATGGTTGCTCATTTGGGCTAATTTCTGACTATTTAAACTGTAAACTGAATACCGATGCCAAATTTGTTTTTTGTTTTTTTACTGATCCAACAGTTTTATTCTTGGCTGCTACTTTTACTGCAGCGTGAAAATAAATAAAAAAACACAAGCTACAGGAGACAGAAATACTCCTGTCCACGTCAACCTCGGCACTCACCCTGGTTGCTGCAATGACCATACTCTCGTTCTCCTTGTGTCCCTTGGCGGTGGCGTTAATGGGGCGGATGGTCGCCCACACGTTGTAGTCATTTAGAGGATCGCACAGCTGTTCTGATGGAGGAGAAACAGAACCAGTGAACATGAATACAGAAATACAGGCTGTTTATCTGGACAGCAGGTTTCTCTTTAGTGAGAGCCATGCTCACTCGCACTCTCACTCACACACACAGAGAGGCAGAGGAGACCAAAAAACAACTTGGCACAGGTTTTATGCCGGATGCCCTTCCTGATGCAACCCTACCAATATATAATGTGTGTGTATGTAACTATATAACTCCATAGAGAGAGACAAATACAGAGCGGGCGAAAGAGAGAGAGTGTATGTACACATATACACACACACACGTGTGTTTGTACCTGGGTTGATGCTGAAGCTGTTCTGCAGGTCCGTGCGTCGCATGCAGGTCACTGTGTCTGTGACTGCGTGCATGTGAGAGAAGAGCTGCATGGCACACAGGGGGTACTTAGGAGCACTCCCATTCACACGCCTGTTGTGATCCTCATAACACTAAAGAGAGAGAAAGAGAGACAAAAAGAAAAAGAGGATGTACAACCTGCAATAAAAATATTCCTGTTTTCTGTCTAGAATATTTGCTCATAACCCTTTTTAAATTAATCGTTTCTTTCTTTCTTAGGCAGCGTTAAATCCATGTAAAGATCCTCCATCTTTAATCAGCTTCAAGTCTTGCTCCCCTTTCAGTTTAAGCCTCTCCTGATTATACAGACCAAATCCCAAATAGCTTTGTGTTTACTATACACTAGTGACGGGAATCACTAGTCACCCACCTCCTGATACGATATCACGATACCGAGGTGCCAATTTGATTAATATTGAGATTCTGTAAGTATCATAATTTTTTTAAACATGCCGATTTGATTTAAAATTCTTTCCTATTTTCTTACAATTTTAAGAGCTTGAACCTTTAAAAAGTGTCATGCGGTATGATAAAGATGTCATAACTCAAAAATTACTTAGCTTAATTCAACAGCTTCACAAGTAAATTAAACATGAGTAAATGTGGCTCATTCCATATAACATCAGTTTTCTCTGTTATAAACCAAGGGCCCCATTTAAACACTACAAATAACTTAATTATTAATTTTATGTTTAATAATAATTATTATTATTGTTAATTAGACATAATAATTATCCCATAGTTATTATTTCTAAACAAACCTATCAAATACTTTACTCCTACCACACGGGATGCCAATGTGAGAATAGTTTAGAGCACCACCTGTAGGATTATAAAGAACCGGCAATGTTTTGAATGCATGTTAAGCATCAGCACAGATATCTTTTTGTGAGCATGCGGCTCCTAATGTGTGTATAAAGACTAAACAGCGCTTGTGGTGTTTCGAGACAGATGTAAGCATGTATAATGGCTGGCTTTGAGACTAATTCACTTGAGTTCAAGGAAAAAGACAGATTTTTGATGCATGCAACTTTTGATAATGTAACACCATAAAAATGTGTTTCTTTTTGCAGCAGGATGGGTTATTTACAAGGCTGATGAAACTGCCAATTTTGGTCACTGGATGATTGACCGTGCATCTCTATTAAAAATTTAATAAATCGTTAAAAAAATTATTTCTACGACATACGATATGCTAACTACAAAAAGTACAACATAGTGGTACTCCAGTGCTTATTTGATGCATTATATACCAAAGAAAACAGAAAGATCATGTACAAAGTTAATAATATTTCCTAAATTATTTACTTTTACTACATCCTGGGATGCCTGTAAGTTGCTCTGGTACAAAAACCCACCTTGCGAATGACTTGCGTCTCGTTGTCATCGGCAAGAGAGAAAATAGGGAAAGGAAAGTCTTCATAGGACAAGCCGTTTCCCAGTGGGTTCCACACTGCAGTGCTGCAGTTGGCCAGTTCAGGGCCATAAGACTCGGTGTACACACCTGACAGCAATCAAGACCAAAAAAAAAAAAAAACACCACACAACATTTACTCTATTATACTAAAAACACAAACTAGTCACTTAGTCACATTTTCCCACTCTGTGGCTGTTATGCAATTTGTAACTGTTTCTTCAGAACACACGTATGCAGACAAAAACAAAGGGCTTGACTGTACTCGCTCTCTCTCTCTCCCATACAGACGCAATCTTGTGCACACAAACCTGTGTTCTGGTTGGGGCACGACGTGTGAGGAGAGAATCCCTGATCCGGTGGTGTGGTCAAGTGAATAACTGCCGCTCCTGCAACCCGGCTGGAGTCCTTCAGCTTCATCATCGTGGACCTGCATGTAGAAATGGAGAGAGGATACGATCAGTACTAACCAGCAGGGTGGGCACAAATAAAAAGTAGAGGGAAAAAATGGAAAAAAAAGAAATAAACCATGAGGGAAGGAAAGAAAATGACAAAAAAAAAAGGTAGAAAAGTAGAAAAGAAGATGATCTTGACCTTTTATATCAACTAGTAACTAATGTGCTTAATTACTGGATACTAAGATTAGAGATTAATTAAATTATCGCATGATCACGTTTAAATTAGTATTTATTCTTCATATAACTATTGCTATTGTTAGTTTAGAGTAATCACATTGATCTGATTACTGGCTTGATTATTTTATACTATGATAAGTTTTTTTTTTATGAACCTATAGATCAGAATTATTTACATGATTCTATTTAGAATCATGACTATAGTATAGTATGACTATAGTAGACTATAATTGTGTATGATAGTTATAATTGGTAACGAGTGCAATTTTCAGATTTTTCTTTGGGCCCATGGTTATTAAAATTCTCTCTTTGTTTAATTTTAGCTCGCAGGCAGCCCTCTTCTCGCTCATCTCGCCTGAGGATCATTCTGAGAGCAGGTGTGCCACAATCATCGCCTTATCAGCGCCCTTATTCCTCTGAGGACGGCATTGATGAGGATTAGTGATTAATTAGATTTTTCCTTTCTTTTTTTTTTTAAATATGATAAATATGAGATTTGTTGTTTTTGTCCGCTCTTAAAAGAGGAAGTCTATCTCTTTGTACTCTATGTCTGAATCAAAGCAGAACCGAAAACCTTTTTTTTTTTTGGGATCACTGCGACGCAGAAAAGAAAACTTTTTATATTTTGGATCACTGTCTGCATTGTCTGTATTTTCCACTTCATTAAAGTTCCTCAATTTCATGCACTCTGTGTGTACGGGTCATTCTTGGGTCACACTTCGCATACCTTTCTGCTTGATTATCGTTAGTTATGAGTAAACAGCTATAAAACAAAATAAAAAGGAGTAAATATTAGTATTATTATTTTTCCTATTATTATTATTTTTACTTATTGCTCTGTTTTCCTATCCTATTTGTCCTGCAGACACCTTCTCTTTTATTGTAACGAGCGGATCAAGGCCTCTTGAACAGGCGGATCAAGGCCTCTGAAACACTAGCCTCACAGGAACACCCAAACATTTAGAAATGGCTTGGAACGAGGTCAGGACTGTACGGGGGATGTGGCAATAACTCCCAGCCGAGTTCCTGTAATGTGCAAGTGATGTTGGTGAATGATTGTGTCTACAGTTCCCACAGACAGATGTGTCAAGGATCAGGCGTTCCACACGCTCAATGTTAACATCAAAGACCTCAGTGGGCTCTGAGCCATTTCGGGCCGCGATAGTCATTCACAGTCTCTTTAAAATGTTCGCACCGTTCAATAGTTTTAGTGCAGCTAAAAGTCTCATCACTATACTCTGCTTGAAGTCGTCGGTAAATGTCAATCGGTTTTAGCAAGAAATTTCCTCACAAGCCCCGGTTTGACTTGAGCACCCCACATACAATGCAAACATAAAAGGAATGAGAAAATAATTGTTAAAAAGAAAAGAAGAAAACTAGGAGACGGCAAAAAAACTAATGTCAAAAAAAAACATTTAAAAAGAAAGAAAAAGAAACAAGGTAAAGCATAAGGAATAACAAAATGAAAGAAGACAGGAAGTGTGTAAGTGTGTGTGTGTGTTTATAATCTGCTAGCAGCACCTGGTGAAGGCAGGCGACTCCATGAGCACCATGTATGGAGCATGAGGTCCGGTTTTGGTGATCCAGTCAAGATCGTTCTCCGTCTCAAGCACATGGAGAACCCCTGTGTCTCCTGATATGGACGCTAGAGAATTCAGACATATGTGTTTGATCTGACAAACTAGTTTATCCACAGTGGCAGTCAAATCATACATTTAAAGTTTATCAGACTGTTGCGCCACATGCTCAGGGGTGATTATTTTCTTTGACAGCAGCTGACACTTTTTTTATTTGTAATTTAAAAATAGCTTCATATGGATTTGTTTTTCTGATTGCTAAGATTATCACCTCAATCACAGAGACTGTTAAAGCTGACGTTTTAAACAATCTAAAAATATTAATAAACATGGCCTGTTCTAACACCTCACATTCTCAGTAACGTCACAATTCTTAACAAGAGAACAAGAAAAAGTGAATCTGGTAAAGAAATGACTGTAATGTAACTGATGACCATTTTGTCTTAAGGTTCTTCCACATCTTTAAATGTAACCAGAAATAGGCGTAGCCCGTTCATCCAACACACCAACCTGCATAGGAGTCGTTCTCTAATATGGGTTACATTACAAATTAAATATTAATAAATAAATGCAATTTATTATAACTTACTATAATTATTTTTAAGTTAAATTTTTATAAAATTAATTTTTATTTAAATCGTTCAAATATATTAATTTATTAATTAAAAGTAACCCGTCCTGTAACTCAATAATAATTTGTCACATGATCTCATTATTCTTTGTGGCTTTCATTTTAAACACATTGTGGTAAGTCTTCTCTCATTTTCTTTGAAATATTGTATCTTTAATAGCTCATGGTCATTGAGTATATTAATTGGCCGTTATGTACACTGGTATGGTTTACAAACCGTTTTGACTTGCACTGAATTATTTGTTCAAATATGATGTTCTTAAAAATGAGAAGTGGTCAGCCTGACAAGTCCTGCCACTGAAATTATGGGATAAAACAACAAAACTGATAACTATGTTACCCAGTACAACAATGAGCCACTGTTCCCACACTGTTCCCACATTATCAGTTTGTATCAGTCTCAATACACTTTCAGACTCATTAACACATTTTTAAAATCCAATTGTTTTAAATACAGGGTTAATCGTGATGCTGCTCCCGTAAGGAGAGGAGCACATGTTTGGAGCAGAAAAAAATGTGTCACAGAACAAAAATACGATCGTTTGATGCGAGTCACCGGGCACTGGGACGAAGTTCTGTTCATAACATAATGGTCAGACTATATTTTACCTTGAAGAAAATTGTTATTGTGTACGATTTGCAGCTAGCACCCATACTGTACACTGCCTGGCCAAAAAAAAAAAAAAGTCACCTTTTGCATCAAGCAACAAAAACAACTGAATTAACTGACAAACCTGAACAACTATTAGTTTTAAGAATGCATGAAACTAAGATCTGCATCCTCTTCCACATCGGCAGGTAACAATAAAGTTGGCACTGCAACACAAAACGCGACTCAGACGTCACTCAAAGATGCGTTTACTAAGGGGACTGCCTACGACAAGAAAAGCAAACGGTGGAACGATATTACCAACGCTATTACTTTCCACTT
>JAQMYJ010000018.1:16391533-16441879 GCA_030014305.1 Clarias laeviceps | reverse complement strand
ATGAGTGCCACTGTCACCTCTTTGTGAACAGCAGCATTTTGTGAGACCAATCAAACCTGGGTTAATACTAGTCCGGTGAATGTAAGCCAATATAATGCAGTAATTATTCTCTAATTTATTAGGAAATGGGGTAAACACCTAATCATGCATGGAAAAAAAAAAATGCCGTCAAATGCCGTGACATGGATATAATTTTGAAAAATACCGTGATATAAATTTTTGGTCATACCGCCCAGCTCTACATTTTATTGAGAGTTTTGTCCTTTTTTTTTTTTTTTTTTTACTTTTGTGAAATGTATCCCAAATTATAGAATGACTCATATGTGTACAAGCTTTATCCAGATTTTCTTTCTATCATTTTTTTTTTAAATCTGTCAATCATTGATCAATTTCCTGTACCTGCACATAATATGGTGTTTCAATCCTTACATGTTGAACACATCACATCTGAGTGTACTTTATGACTTTAGTGCTTTATAAGCAGGCAAGATTGTACTCTATAAGACGAGGGTAAGTGCCGAGGGTTCGCTTCCTGTAGTAACGTCACACTATATAAATTGAGGTCACATACAGCAGTAGATCTTCCAAATTTTCCACAGATCTCATGTGTTATACTGTACGAACAAACCAGTCGGGTATTAACCTGTATACAGGTATACGAGGTGGTACCAAAGAGTTTTGAGATTAGTTCTGTTTACAGGAAAGTAATGTTTACACACTATCACCTTTAAAATAGTCCCCTTGCACAGAAATACAGCGCTCCCAGAGTTCATGGTGCTTCTGGAATATGTTTTGAAGTCTTCTTTTTGAGGCGTGTCAACCACTTTTTGCGATTCGAGCTGGATCTTCATCTTCTGGAAGAGGGAGAAATCCACAGGAGCAAAATCTGGCAAGTAGTGTCGGTGCTTCTGGTGAGAAGCTCACGTGTGAGGAGAGCTCGGTGACAGAATGCATAAACATTTCAGCATTTTCGGTGGTTGAAAGTCTTCTTGATCTCTTATCATCTTCTGCTCTTGAAGTGCGCGTGCCACTCAAAACACCTCGAAAAACTTGCTGACTCATGTCAAATGTCTCCTTAGCAGAGTTACCTGGTTTCACACAGAATTTATTGGTCGCTCTTTTAACTTGCTATCTACGATGAAATAGCAGATGTGGTAACGATACGCGGTCGAAATAGCACCAGATGCACAGCTCCTGATACGATGTCTTTTGGCACACTGACTTATAAGGGTCGGAGCTCCCAGTGACTGTGTGTGCAGCCTTGTGCTGCCATCTGCTGGCGTGTTACAAAACTAGTCTCCAAACTTTTTGATACCACGTCAAATTAAACAGTGGAAATAATGTTATATTAGTCGGATTATGTCATTGTGTCACCGTATACTCACACTGACACCCGATCTGATGGGTGGCATTGAGAAGCCGGACACAGGGAGTCGTCTTGTTCAGGACCACATAGATCTTCTGCTCCACCGAGCTACAGCTTACATCTGAAACAGAAACACATGACTCAGGATCAGGTAGTCTATGCAGTCCTGTGACTCCTTATACCATTATACATACACAGACTCGTAACTTAGTTTTAAAAAGTAATCGGACATTTAAAGTGTGGACTAGTACATGAGTAAAAACATGTTTGCTCTCTAAGATTAGTGGAGCTGAAGCAAGCTAGTGTTCCCGGCTAACCAGCCATAGCAACGGGTCTCCTAAGAAAATTAGCAAGAACCAAACACGAATTTCCAGCTAACGTATGTATTACAACAAACATAGTTCATAATTTGATCGTCATTTGTATGACTTACATGAACAAAAGAAACAAACGAGTAACAAATGAATCCATTTTGAAGATATCGGTCCCATCTTCCTGATTTTTTCTGCACTTCTGACAAAACAAAGGAAGTTCATGAGGTTATTTCCGGTTCCGGTTTGGCGTGTCCTTTTGACGCTCGGGCTGTAATACAACAACAACTTCTTAATTTGTAGGTGTTTTTTAGCGTCTGGTAAAAAAAAAGTAGTACATATTAAAAATTTATATACTCTGGTATTTTGGCTGGCGCTTTAATTTTTTAACTGTAAATTCAGTTCATTTGTATTTCTTAGCTAAAATCTAGCCAGCTAGAAAATGCTAGTTTATTCCCTTAATTACGGTAACGCCTTAACCTTAGTACAGGGTTGCCAGATCAAACTTCATTCTGCATTCAAAAGATCCTTGGGGACACAGGTTGTCTGGAAGACAGCAGGGTATTCATCATGACGTATTCTCCACTGTAGGGGCATACAAGAGAGTCCTTCTGTATGTTTTCTTGCAAACAGGAGCACTTTAGTAGGTACTGAATTTTATATTTTACCCTGGAAGAGGCTTCCAGTTTTCTCACACATGGGAGCACCCTAAAAGGAATATCGTCACATTTTTTTCATTTTCATTTGTAAGGGCAGAAGTTAGGCTACTTTTCACAACCCTTTATGCTCCCTAGAGAGCAGTTAATCACACCATGATATCATCTGCCCTAGAGATAATAAAATTATGAAGCTGTATAATAACAATATCCTTCTATACGAAACATGGCCCAAACCTGTTCCAGAATAAAAATGCTCCTGTGCATAAACTGAGCTCCATGAACACTTGGTTTGGTTAGGTTGGAGTGGAAGACCATGAGTGTCTGCACAGATCCCTGACCTAAGCACCACTGAACACCTTTGGGTTGAATTGCAACGCAAACCGGACCCTAGGCTCCTTGCCCAACATCAGTGCCTGACCTCACTAATCAACCTATGGCTAAATAAGCACAAATCCCCACAACTGCATTATAAAATTATGTGGAATCCCTTACCAAATAAATGAAGATCATTATACCAGCAAAGGGGGAACAACTTTGGAACTGGATGTTCAAAAAGAGTCAGGTGTTCACAAACTTTTGTCCATATAGTGTATAAATAAAAACGTTACCCCGTTACCCTTGCCCCTCTCCTGCACTGGCCAACTTTCACATTATTATTATTATTATTATTATTGTTGTTGTTGTTATCCTCCGTATTCGGGTACACTTCCTCATTTTGCACTCCGATACAGTAGGTGGCAGTGTACACCTACATGAGCCACCGTTTAAGACAAAGAGAAGGAAGTCAATCTTTACACCATGCCTAATATTATTGATATCTATGAAAAAATATCAATATCAAATATCAAAATATCAACGCTATTATTATTTCAGAGAAGACCAACGGCATTGACAATGTCACATTATAAACATTAAATTGATCCGTTCCCGAGTCTGCTGTATAAGTTTTCCAGCTGACTCTGGCACGGTTCCCAGGCCCAGAACACTTTGAACAAAATGAACCAAACATTGGGGAAAAGAGACCCCAAAATTTAAATATTACCCTAAGTCCCTAATGTTAAAAAACCCAACTATGTTCTTAGTAGGCACAATTATTTCATAACGTACCAGAGTGCAATTGACCCCAAAAGAAAAAAACAATTAGGCCTTCCTAAATTGTACATAGTGTGTGTTTGTGTGTGTGTGTGTATATATGTGTGTATGTGTATGTGTGCCCTGCATTGGTGTTAGAACCCCCAACCTTCTGATCAGAAACCTAGTAACTTACAGAACTTGAGCCACCACTGCCCCACTTGCAGTTCAGATGATGAGCAGGGAGCGTGGTGCACATATACACAGATTTCAGAGGAGACATGCAGCACTGATGTCACATTCTAAATCACAGTTTACTTTTATATCTCACTTTTCAAGTGGATCTCTGCATGGTATGCTGATCCACTCATAGGCTAGATACAGAAATGTGTTCATGCTACTCTTATATACACTACCGCTCAAAAGTTTAAGATCTGTTTTTCTTTAGTGATTTATTTTCTACATTCTACAACAATACTGGGGATTTCAAAACTATGAAATAACACACATGGAATTAGGTAATTATGTAACAACAACAACAACAACAGTCACTGGTTAATTTAAAACTTTAGAATTGAATTTAGCCGCAAAATCACCAATTAACAGCATCGTAGATTAGAGCCGTTATGAAGGCTTTACAGATCATGAGTAGCAGATACTGTACATCTCAACATTAACTGTTCATATTTTGGACGCCTTCAGCATTGCTTTAATATTTAGAAAGAAATAAAAATCAGGAACCATCATGGAATTACTGTAGAACCCAAACCTTTGAGCAGTACAGTATATGTATAAGTGAATGCGCATCCATGCCCGAGTGCCTACTTTGCAAGCATCAATATGAGAATTTATTTACGTCATCCATCTAGGAACCTTTGTAGTCCAACAAGAGACCCTGGAGGCAAATAGTGACCATTGTTTTATTCGCAGGACTAACCACTAAGGCACCATGCCACCTATATATGTCAAGATATCAAATAACGTGAGATTATTATTTTTGGAGGACAAGCTTTTTAGGCAAACTGATAACTGTAACTTTGTACTTATTGCATAATATATATAGACACCTAAGACATATTATATTTTTGCCTTGAGGTCATAGTGGTTAGCACTGTTGTCTTGCACCTCCAGGGTCTGGGTTCGATTCTGCCTCTGGGACTGTGTGCATGGAGTTTGCATGTTCTCCCCGTGTTTGGTGGGTTTCCTCCGGGTGCTCCGGTTTCCTCCCACAGTCCAAAGACATGCAGATAAGGCTAATTGGTGGTTCCAAATTTCCTGTAGTGTTTGTATGTGTGATGGATTAGCACCCCGCATAGGGTGTACCCCACCTCGTGCTCTAAGTCTCTGGGGATAGGCTCCAGGCCCCCATGACTCTGTATACAGAATAAAGCGGTATAGACGATGAGTGAGTGAATGAGGGGGTATTGTCATGTTTTAAGCAGGTAAATCTTTTTGTGTTATCTATATGTATCTGGCAACCACTCGTTGGTGTCTCTTCTTCCGTTGTGTGGTTGTCCTGGCACAAAACAACGCAATCCTTGTCTTTGGGTTAAAGTGTGCAGTGATTAAAAACTCAGCTTCCTCATTTCTGCTAAACTGAAAAGGTAGAAAAGGAGCCGTGAGGGAAACTTCTCGGTCTTCAGTCGGTTGTGTGTGTGTGTGTGTGTGTGAGTGTGTGTGTAAATGAGATGGACAACATGTCCAGCGGTGTCGCTCTTCAAAAGCAAATCGCATCGATCATGGACGAGCTCGCCAAAGCCGCGGTGGCTGAGATCAGTAAAGTGGTGGACGACGGCGTGGTGATGCTGCGCCTCGAGATCTGCGAGCGCGAGCACGAGATCGACTCGTTAAAGCGGAATCTGCAGATGGTGTCCGAGGAGCTGCGCGAGACCCGGCGCGCGCTCGTCCGTCAGTGTGTGAATGCCGCGCGCCCCAGACAGCCGCTCCGAGGTGACGTGACCTCATCGATCCTTTCACATGATGATGATGATGATGATGGAGTTGATGATGAAGAAATCATCTTATTGTTTCCTTAGTTTTTTTTTTTTTGTGTGTGTAAGGTATAAATTACACACGTAACAGCTTGCTGTATACGGTTGTGTGCAAAAGTTTACACCCCCTTAGAGAGGGAATATTAATTTAAGATCCTTTATTACCACAATCACATGGTGTGTGTTAAGATATCCACAATGAATGATGAAACAGTTTGTCTTTTGTCTCACTTTGCAACAGGCCTGCAAACTTTTTTAAAGCTTTTTTTTTTCTGATAATATGTCTGTTATTCAAACTAGAACCTGCAATTCAATCATTCATTCTTTCATTTATTTATTTTCAGTAAATGTTTTTTCCAGTTCAGGGTCACGGTGCATTCAGCTATCCAGGCCTATACACCCTGTGGATGAGACGGTTGTCCATTGCATACACACATTTACACTTAAAAGTAATTTATAGTCCATGCACCTGCTGGAATATTTTGGGTGGTTGGGAGGAAACCGGAGAACCCAAAGGAAACCTGTACAGAGAAATGAGAATATGCACATGAGATCTGCACCGCTGTGTTATATGCTGTACCAATTTTGTTATATATTTTTATCATGTCTGCATAATTGTGTACAAAATCATTCAGTATTTCCATATATAACTTTAAAATTAAATAAATAAAAAACATTACAGGAGAATATATGCATGGCTGTAAAGAAAAAATATATAGTACAAGACAGACCAGTTTTCAGATGGAAACAAAAAATCATAAAAATAGAAAGGAGCAAGTGTGACAAAGTTACCAGAAGAACTCATATTCTCCAGCAAGCTCAGTAAAACCTAACAGCTGTTTTCTTATAAAACTGTACAAATCTGTGTCTAAAACTCCTGATTTTAAGCAATGAGTTTTCACTCCAAATATTGACTGTTTATTTTATTACTCTTTATTGCTTATGCCATATTTCTGTATGTGCCCAAAACTTTTGCACAGAACTATAAGTAAACAAGCTGTTAGGTTTTACTGAGCTTGCTGGAGAATATGAGTTCTTCTGGTAACTTTGTCACACTCGCTCCTTTTTATTTTTATGCAAATCCCAGGAGAGTTAGGTTTTTTGTTTCCATCTGAAAACTGGTCTGTCTTGTTCTATATATTTTTCTTGACAGCCATGCATACATTCTCCTGTAATGTTATGTATTTATAAATTTTTAAGTTCTGTATTGAAATACTGAATGACTTTGTGCATAATTATGTAGACATGATAAACATATATAACAAAATTGGTACAGCATATAATATGGTGCTTAAGAGGTTTGCACAGTATCGTATATATGAATTGTAATATTGAAATATGTTTATTTTTTTAACCAGAAACTATGGGGGGTGAAAACCTTTTCCCCCACTACCCAGTTTTTTTTAGGCCGGGATCCTTACCAGTGTAAACTTAATACACAGTTGCGTAATGGTTCGCATGGTGGCCGTGCACCTCCAGGGTTGAGGGTTCGATTCCCGCCTCGGTTCTGCGCATGGAGTTTGCATGTTCCCCCTGTGCTGTTTCCTTCCACAGCCCAAAGACATGCAGATTAAGTTAATTGGCATTCCCAAATTGGCCATTGTATGTGTGTGCCCTGTGATGGATTGGCACCCTGTCCAGGATGTACCCTGTCTATAGCCGTATATGAAGATTTGTTACTTTTAACAAATCTGCCTGATAGAGATGGGGAAAATTGATTAGGTAATGTATTGTGATTCTTTTCTGTGGCAATTCATGTATGACGACGCTGACTTCAAAATGTATTTTTTTTATCTTTTTAAAAAAAAAATTTATACACAGTACCAGTGAAAAGTTTGGGCACCCCTTCCAATTTCATGGTCGTTCCTGATTTTCATTTCTTTCTACACTGTTAAACAATGCTGTAGACATCCAAAATATGCAATAATCTCATTTGAACAGTTGATATTGAGATGTGTCTGCTATTAATGCTCTGTAAAGCCTTCATAACGGCTCTAACATTCGCAGGCAGCACAACGACCTGTGTTATAGGAACAAATTGTTTACCGAGATTTTAGAATCTTAGGAAAAAAAATATGGAATCAGGATCTTTATAAAGTTGCAATACTAACAAATAGTACAAAATAATTCTGCACCTAGGTATCGGTAAGGATAATATCGTATTGGGTGGTCACCAGTCGTCCCTTAAGCTAAAATATCTACCACATCAACAGAGTACTAACCAGAAATAGTACAAGGTTGTTGTCTGTTTTAACCTGTGTTCTCGGATCCTCTCCAGGTGCCAAAGAAAATGATGAAAAAGAGGAAGAACCTGGACTCCAGGACACGGATAGGCCAAGTGACAACGCACCAGCATCCAGAGTGGTCGTGAAGATTGAAAGTGTGGAAGATGAGCAGGCAGTGGAAGATGGAAACCAGTGCACGGGAAAAGAGCCTGACTTAAACTCCAGTTCTGCTGATGATGACCAACTGGCCCAAGTGTGGCCATCAGAGGACAACACTGAGAAGCAAGATCCTCATTTCTATTCTCAACACAGGTTAGAGCAAAGTTCGAAGGTTGAGCAGAATTACGACTCATCCGGAGACAGAGCTGAGACACAGGGCCTGAGTGGAGAAGAGGAGCTGTCTGCGGATAGCCTGCATGCAAGTACGGATGAAATTTTGAGAACGCAGCAACACTCTCACACACACAACACGCTCGTGCACCCACCTCCTGATGGTCAGGGTGATTTCGGTACGTTCGCACTGAGCATAGCTTCCAGAGGGAGGCCGATGGTTGGAGCGTCTTTACAGAAGAGACGATTTGCCTGCGCCTTTTGCAGCAAGAGCTTCGATCGTCTCAGTCACCTTGATAGACATCAGCGTATACACACGGGAGAAAAACCCTTCAGCTGCATCTTATGTGGCCGGTGCTTCACCCAGAAAAGCAGCTTAAAAAGCCACCTAAAGACCCACCGAGGTGAGACCTGTCAGCTGTTGGTTACAGATGGATGATGTGGTATAATATGTTGCAGTGTGTATGTCATAGTGCTTGGGATTCCCCGGATAAAGATTCTTAGGTGGGTCAGACAAAAAAATGAGGACATAGTGGAATGAAACCCAAAAAGTTCAAGTACTTGATGTATTTTTGGTGGTCAAAAGGTGTTAATAATTTTTCTACCACAGCAATTGTGCCAGTCATTCTGACAATTAAAATCATCACCATATAGTGTTCTCTATAATAAATGGTACAGAAATGGCAGGCCGCCGTGCCAACAAGACTCCTGCCATGCCTACACATCAGGCCTTTTTAAAAAAAAAATTTTTTTATTCCAATGTTCTCCAATACAGTATATCATGTAATAGTCAGACCTTTAGTAATGTGGCTACAAGGTAATACCAAATTCTACCACAAGGTGGCTCATCAACTTTGTTGTGGTAGACCAGAGAAGAACATTTGATACGATGCCGCTCTGATTAGCTAGCGTGCTGAACTTGTTCTCCTCAGTAACAAGCAGTGCAGGGTGTGAGTGCTACAGTATATTCTTCTGTTTATATATAACTAATAGATGTAGCGTCATGGACAACTGGCTTGTTTAGCCGATGTCAGAATAAAGCTACAGTGAGGAATTTCCCATTCAGACAGGTTTTCCGGCTCTCTAAGCTAACTTGCTATCTTGGCGCTAAATCTAACTAAAGGTTTCAATTTATCCATAGTAAAGTCGGCTCGATGCTCAATATTCGCTTGATATTTAAATTCTCTTACCTCGGTATGAACCAATGTAATAGAAAAATGACCTGACAATGCTCTTCACATTTTATATATGTCATGTGAAAACGTGTGTTTTCAATTAGGACAGAGAAAGTACAGAAATCCATGCAGTCTTGTAGCGACGTGCAGCCCATCGGCACATCAAGCTAAAAGTTAGTTACTGCAGGTGTCTTTAAAAAAAGTTGCTAAATTAGTTACAAGCAGCAAACATATTTTGTTCTAGGTAACTTAACTTGGTTTATATTATACCAGTATAATATAATAAATATGGTATGCGCCAAAATATACAGTACTGACATAAAAAAAAAAAGACGAACAATATCACTTTGTTGTCATCTGTAAGTTTATTTCTCCTGAAAGAAACTGTTAGCATGTTGATTTGTTCTGCCACCGTTTACCAAATGCACAACACTACTTCCTTTTCACTACTGGGAACACGTGTGTTTGGAGCTATGCGCCGGCGACAATCACAAATGTACGTCTGAGATCAGTACTGTATATTTTGGTGCATAATATAATATTATAAACTGCTGAAAATATCATATTGATAAAAGGGTCTCGGCCTGTCCAAATCAGCACGAGGTCGTAGTAAAGTCAAAGAACAATTCATGTCACAGTGGCTGAAAAATATTGTAGGGGAAACAGTAGCATACATTAATGCTTTACCTAATACATCATTGTTTCTATAGAAATTGCTTAGATTTATCATATAATTATATATCATATTGTATTTTACATATTATTATTAAATTTGTAAAAACTGTGTATTTCTTTCTGTAATAAACAGGTATATAACAGTTAAAAGTTATAATAGTGTTATAAAAGCCGGTTAATTAACAAAGAAAAAAAAACATAATCATTGCTAAGGTTAAGTAGGTGTTTGTTTTTATTTATTTAATAATTATGGAAGGAGTCTCCGGTATTAGTGCATTTTTGTCTCGTTAACTTGAAAAAAGAAAGTCTGTTCATAGCTGCTATAAAGTAACTATAACAGGAAATAACTTGTTTCACAGTTTGGATTTACTGTTAAGGTTAAACAAGTTAATAATGATTAGCCTTGGTGAATTGTTGTGGCATAAGAGGAATAAACTTCACACTTCACTATTAAGATTGCAACTTTATATTCGGCAGCACCAATCTTTCCAATCTGTATTTTTTTTTGTATATTCATTTGTTTAATTATTTATTATTACTTTTGAATATTTTTTTTAATTACTAGAACTTTGTGTTTCAGGATTCACTGGCGATTTAGATGCAGCGTCTTTGTTGCCGAGTGAAAACAATCTCTTCAATGATGAGTGGAACGTGGCGACTCACTGTGAAGACCAGATCTCTCACAACTTTGACCAAAACACAGAAGAACCAAATACACATTCGTCCTACCTGAGCCAAGAAGGAGCTCACTTCATAAACCCAGATGATGAGAGCATACACCAAGCGTACGAAGATCAGAAGAGTAGACACTTCCCTGAAGGACAAAATAAGAAGCCTGCTGATTTTCCTGAGCTGTATGAGAAAAACGGTCTGGAAGAAGAGGAGGAGGTTGAGGATCAGGTGTTAGCCGATTGTGGGCTGGACGAGCCTAGGCACTCTGGATCCGAGAGTGTCCTGGATGAGGAAGAGCCCTCCATGAATGCAGGAAGTTTTGGGAAAGACTCGATGGAGACTGATAGCGTCAGCATGTCCGACCAAACCTCAGCTCAAAAGCAGCGACGGTTAGAATCTACCTCGACAGTCCTACACACGTGGGGAGGCTCTGAGGCCAAAAGTGTTGCTGTGAACCAAATTCATGTGAAAAGGGAGGAAGAGGATGTGTCCCGTTTAGAAAGAGAAGACTCCAATCCGAATCCAGACGTGTCCTGTGATCTGAACATAGCGTCCCCTTTGGATCAGGACTCTCTCAGGACCACAGAGACTTCATCGGTGGCTGATTTTCCGTACAACGCGTTACCTCGGAGGCGGCGTATTTTGAACGGACGTGAGAGACGGTTCCTGTGCGTTCTCTGCGGTAAAAGCTTCGACCGCCTGAGCCACCTGGACCGGCATCAGCGCGTGCATACGGGAGAGAAGCCCTACAGCTGCGGGACATGTGGCAGGAGCTTCACGCAGAAAAGCAGCCTGAAGGGTCATATGCGGACGCACACTGGCGAACGTGGCTTCAGCTGCAGTCTTTGTGGCATGAGCTTCCCTACACGAGCCAGTCGCTACCGGCACCACTGTAACTAACAGCTAATCGCGTTGATCCTGCCTGTATGAACTAAACAGTGCAGACTTTGCTGGGAAAATAAATAAGCTTTTTGAAAGATCTTACGTATTTATGTAGATTGACACGGTAGTTACTACAGTGAATTCCTGTACATTTCTGATATGAGTTGTGTGCAAACCATCGACCCTGCATCTAAGGGTTATACAGTATTTCAATTTTTTTTTTCACACGCTACATCATGGATATTGCTTTTAAAGTTTATATCTATTTGAAAATTACACATTTCAACATTTACAACAGGGACCAGTTTTATGACATTTCATGTTCACTGTTAATGTGAAAGGCTGGTGATACGATACAAATCCAGAAAGAATCAGCTGCTTTCTGATGCCAATTATTCCGCAGTTGTTACACTGGTGTAAAAAGCATAATTACAGACAACAGCGTCAAGACTCCAAAACGTATCATTATGATCAACCGTCACAAACCTGCCTTAACTAAGTATTTATAAGCTCAACGTGCCCTGACTAGCCCTTGAAAAAACACTTAGTTCTTGCCATGAAATGGGAGAACATGTATGCAGTGGGATTTTTGCTGTGTAAACTGTATCAAATACAATATCTGGTCATCATTTGTTCACAGGTAGAGTTCGGCTGGTAATTTCAGGGCTTTAAAATATTGTTTTAAAGCAGCCTTGTTTTATTTCCCAGATAAACCTGGGATACCATTGAACATCCATTGACTTTGATCTTGTGCTTTCTCTTTATAAAAACCATAATAATTATGAACATGTAACTGTATTTATCAGTAGATCAGGCTACAGAATATGTACTGTTCCTTTTCATTAAACGTGCTGTCAGATTGTGGCAGCGAAACCCATTTGACGCCTTCATTTCTGGGGGAATTTAGTGCAGAGAAAGATTTAGTCCATTAGGAATAGGATTTATTTAGATCTAATTATCAGGACTGGACAGGGATACGGCATATGCTCTTTTGCTATTCTAATAATTTAATTTCCTGGTGTGTATTTTCCATCACTGGAAAGATGGAAACATGCTATGAGCCATCGTTAAAGGGAGAACAAGTCGGGGCATCATTGTAATTGTATCCCTGCTGACTTTATTAAATCATGAATTCCTTATGTATAAAACGTTTGTTTCGTTTTGCTTGATAATGAATCACATTTACTGAATGTTGGAAGACGATAGTGACCACATGCTTCCCCTGAGTCATCTAAAGCGACAATATGTGTTGAAATTGCTGCTGATGCATCATCACAGGGTAGCTGAGTGGTTTTGACACTAACTGCCACTCTACATGAGCTGGCTTACTGTTGTGACGAAGGGAAAAAAGCCATTCATTCCACCCACGTGACAAGACCATTATACTGTATGATCTTTAGTGCCGCAGACCAGGCATACTGTATAGTATTCGCTAGAGAGTTTGGTTTATAACTAATTGTAGGTTACAAACCTTAACTTCTTTCATTTTCAATTTTACCAACATGGTAGACCAACAAACATGTGAGGTTATTTAATTTACTAACAAACCTCTGGTTTAGTCCAGTGATTCTATGTGTGTTGTTTGAAAGTGTGAAAGTAAACCAGTGCACAGACCTGTGCATGCACAGAAGACCATTAGGTCACATCAGTCAAGATCCTGAAAATTGGTGATCAAATTTTTGTTATTTAATAAAGAAAAAAACAATTGTTTATATAGAGGAGGTTTCTGTAAGCAGAAGTGCTTTGTAGGTCAGTATATTCTGGTTCCTCGATATATGGTACATTAAAGCTGGGGTTTTGTCTTAATAATATGGAAGGTAATGTTGACCGGAGGTCCTGCCACGGTCGAACAAAATGGGAGTGCTAATAGAAATACAAATTGTAGACTTTGTATATTACTTTATATATAATTGTATGGGGAAAACAAAATGTTGGACATAAATAAATAATACAATCATTCTTAGGAAATTACTGTGGCATACGAGGTGGTATCAAAAAGTATCGAGACTAGTTTTGTAACACGCCAAATGATGACAGCACAAGGCTGCACACACAGTCACAGGAAGCACCGAACTTCATAAGTCAGTGTGCCAAAAGACATCGTCCTGTGTACCTTAGAAGCTGTGCAACTGGTGCTATTCTGACTACATGCGTTACCACGTCTGCTATTACATCATGGTCAGCAAGTTAGAAAAAAGAGCGAATGTGAAATTCTGCGTGAAACTGGGCAAATATGAAACTTGGGTGTATGTGTATAACCCTGAGACAAAGCAACAGTCTTCACTCCTGGGTCTCTACAGTGGAAGAGCCCATCATCTCCACGTCCGAAAAAAGCCGAGGCAGATCCGTAGCTCGAACAAGTGCATACTCATCGTCTTTTTCGACATTCGCAGCACTGAGCATCGAGAATTCATCCCCATGCGCTAAATCGTCAGCTCAATTCTGCTGCCAGGTTTTAAGATGCCTGAGGGAGGATGCATAGTGAAAAAACAGAGCTAATCTCAAAACTTTTTAATACCCCCTCGTGTAGAAGCAATAAAACAATCTGCTTATGTTTGTCAGTTTATCTTTTGAGGCGGCACGTTGGTGTAGTGGTTAGCACTGTCGCCTTGCACCTCCAGGGAGTTAAAGCGGGATAGACGATGAGTAAGTGAGTTTATCTTTTGAGATATCTATGCTGATTTCTAATTTTTTAGCTTTTTTTTATTATTCTTTTTTAAACAATTTCACATATATTGGAAAATATGTAGGTGTAGTCTAAAGATAAAGCTAATAACTCATACAATTTGTTGTATGTACAATGTGACACCAGACATCACCAACATTAACATCAAACTGAACTCGGTGGCAAAGCAAGTTAGAAAACATGACATTATTTTATTTTTAGTAGTTTTTTTCCAAAATTAAGAAAATAACCAGGGTTAGGGAACAGGTTTATTTGGTAACTGTACAAATGGGATTAGGTGTAACATTATAGTTACCCAGTCCACACACTCAGGGATTTACGGTAATTTCTGTCCGTCAACGTAACATTTGTCAGGGTTGCCAAATTTTGACTGATCAGTTCAAAGGAACGGTGTAGGGTACAAGTGAACAACGGGTCTTCACTTCGCCGGAAGTGGACATGGAAAAAGTCATGTCCATCCAGCAGTCACTGCGTCTCGCTGGAGCGTGAAGAAAATGGAGCTCGAAAAGGGATCTATATATTTATAATCATTATTATAAAAGATAGGATAGATCATCTAATCAATAAATCCTTAGCTTTATATTATAGTAATCTGTAAAAATGCACAATCATTTATCTGTACAGCTTGTAAATTAAACAAATAATAATTTATTCACGGGTTACAAACATTTTAATAGTATATCAAAGATTTTATAGTGATATCAGTTCTTCGCAGTGTGAAATTTCCACAAGCAGCAGCAACAGGTATCCGACGTGCAATTGTGACGTTTCAAATGGTATCATTTTTTCGAGGTTAATTTCATAGTAGGGAGCAAAACTACACTGTGAAACACAGCTCTTCTTTACATTGTTGTTCTTCTCCTTCTTCGTCTTCTTCTTCTGCATTTTGGGAATATTTGGCGTATTACTGCCCTCAGCAGGACAAACGTTTCCTTGAAAAAAGTATTTCCAAATATTTAATGTTTAACCTCGTTTAATATTATATTAATACTAATATGTTTAACATGTTATTATTATTACTGAAAATAATTGCGTATATCAATATAAATATATAACATCTTGGTTTATTTCGAAGTTAAAGTTGGTCAAACGTTTACCGTCATTATATTATATTTAGCGGTGATGGATTCTCGGGCAATCTGGCAACCCGAGTAAAGCGGAAGCAGCCCGTGATGCAGGCTAAAGAAAGAGCAGACTCGCGAATCCTGTGACGGAGGTGTTTATTGATTGATTGATTGATTGATCTGTTAGACACAGGTGTAGATCGCAGTAAAGGACCGACAGGATGCCGACGTGTCTGACTCTGGAGACGCAGATTTCCTCCGTGATGGAGGGTCTGACCCGAGTGGCGGTGGCGGAGATCTGTAAACTGATCAACAGCGAGTGTGTGGAGATGCGTTTAGAGATCCGCAGGGGCCGGAAAGAGATCGAAGCCCTGAAGGGGAAAATCCGGGACCTGAAGAGAGAAGCGCAGGATCCTTCTGTCAACGCGGTGTCTTTAATCGCGGCTCGGGAGAATCGGCGGGATGAAGGTATTTTTCCTTTAAGACCTGTCAGAGAAGAGCAACGCCAGAGTGGATCTCAGTGTTTTTACATGCTGTAGTCTCAGGTTTTGGAGCATTTTCTTACATTTTCATACATACAATGCAATCATTACACCCTCATCTCAGTGTGTTTGTGTGTGTGTTTGTGTGTTTATATACATTTATAAAGTGTACAGAAACTGATCAGCCATAACATTATGACGACCTGCCTAATAGTGAGTAGCCCCTCCCCCTCCCCCCCCCACCCCATTTTGTCACAATAACAATAATGCACAATAATGTGTTTTGAGATCTTTCTATCAAATCCAGCATTAACCTTTTCATCAGTTTGATCTACACCCAGCACTTCTATTGGATCTGACTACACTGGCCAGCCTTCGCTCCCCATGTGCATTAGTGAGCCTTGGCCACCCATGACACTGTCGCCAGCTCACCAGTTTTCCTTTCTTGGATCACTTTTGGTATGTCGTAACGATCCGATTATTTCAATAAACTGAATTGCACTAAAACGAGAGATCTTTATCTTAAGCGCCGGTGATGCCCAAAAAAATCAGTGAGCAAAAAAAAAAAAACACCCCAATGACCAATTAACAAAACCAAAAGTGTATAATACAAAAAAACAAACGAAAGGTGCACCAAAACAAACAAAGAAAACAATATTTACAAAATATATACAACTAATGAAGTGTGTGAGTGGATTGAATGTCCAAAGTCCTGGTTATTGCAACAGTGTGTGTCTATGAGGAGAGATGAATCAGGCTCACCGGAATGATGGAAATAAACCAGGAGCTCGATATCGGAGTATGAGTAATGCTGTGAAGCAGTCCGGTTGGCAATAATCCAGAAATGGGAAAAGTCCTCAACGGTCCAGTCTCCATAATACATTTGTTATTCCGTAGGAAATAAAGTTGATCACAAAGACAGCGCGTTGCATCTCCTAACTCCCCCCACCCTCGCTTCATCCTGGGTGAGCTTTAAAGCCGGCTCAGGTGACCTCCAACGTCGTCCGGCTTACTTATAACTATATAAATGTGCCCTTTAGGTGGCCATGCTACAATGTTCTGACCACTGCACCCTTGGAACATCCCACAAGAGCTGCAGTTTTGGACTTGCTCTGCCCCTTTTGTCTAGCCGTTACAATTTTACGCTTCTCACAGTAGCCACATTTTCAATATCTTCTTACAATGGTGGGATGTATTAGGCACCAAGTGAACCTTTTTTCCGGAAGTCAATATGTTGAAAGCAAAAAAAATTGGCAAGCTTAAGGATTTGAGTGATTTTGACAAGGGACAGATTGTGATGGCTAGAGGACTGGATCAGACCAAGTCCAAACCTGCAGGTTTTGTAGGATGTTCCGGGTCTGCAGTGGTCAGGACCTATCATAAATAATTCAAGGAGGGAAAAACGTTGAACTGGCGAGGAGGCCATGGGTGGCCAAGGCTCACTGATGCACATGGGGAGTGAAGTCAGGCCTGATCCAATAGAAGAGCTAGTGTAGATCAAATTGAGGAAAAGGTTCATGCTGGTTGTGATAGAAAGGTGTCAGAACACACAGCGCTTCACTGTTATAGTGGCAAAAGGTGGACCTACTCAATATTAGGCAGGTCATCATAAAAGTTTCCAAATCTTATAGGCAAAACTGATCCACCTTGAATTCTGTATTATGAAATGAGCTGATTCTGTTCTGAGTTAGCTTTTTACAGTTTACAAAGCCTTATCTTGATGTGTCAATGTGAATAACAGTATTTTTTCATCACCGCCCAAAAAAGTTCATCCTAATAATAATCAAATGCCTGCTGTTTTATCATCTCTTGCTCAGATACCAGAATTGATGATCTCAGCACAGCGTCTGATTGTCAGAATGAAGAACGGATTAAGAAAACAAATACTCCAGCACCAGGGAAGAACTTTCAGGAGAAGGATGCCCAAGAAAGCAGGAATTCTCTTTCAAACTCTGGAAGTAAACCGAGCCAGACGACTGTGTTTTCCTCATATGAAAGCAGGCGTCCTATGAAAGAGCCCCAAGTCCTAATAGACTCGTTGACCACTGAAGCTCCAGTCAACATTAAAGGACTCAACACTGCGACTATAAAGGTGGAGGGTGCGAGTACACATGTGTCTACAGCCGAGTGTGTGACAGAGGTCTTTCAAGCTGAACATAAGCAATGTACAAACACACACAGCCAAACAGCAGGTGGGTAGACAAACTGAAAGGACCTTCGCATACACACATTCACATTACTATATTCAATTTTTATTAAAGTAAAAGAGAATATTATATTTCCTGAAAGTTATTTTTGTAAGTAATTCAGGTACGGATGCGGCTTTTTTTTTAAGGTCAGAAATTTTAAACCAAAGGTTAGAATAGAAGTGTCGAATCTTTTCCAAAAGCAGGAACCACACCTGAGATGGATATGGGTTTGTTTGTTTGACCGGTGAGCTGTGGTGTTTGCACAGGTAGACAAAAGTGATTATCAGCTTTTATGTCATGGGAGTGCCACAGGTGTACCTCACTGACTGTAATGTTAGGCAGCATGAAATGAAAATGAAACATCGGAGCAGCGTGAGGAGCGGCATCTACCTAGTTGACCGGCATATATTAGGATACGGTGGGTGTGTCTCAGGCGATTGTGAGGGCCGGTTCTTGCGTCAGAGCAGACTAAAGACTATCTATGGCGAAACGGGGACGCTGAGCCGAGCTCATGGCTACTGAAACCCAGGATCAGAGTGTGGAACGTCTTCAGCAATCCCATATACGCCAGGCAGAAGTAAGCGCCGCGTACACGTCAAGGGTGTCGTTCCTCAGTGAGTGTAACAGTAAGCAGCGTCATTATCATCTTTTATGTCATACTGTGTGGCGTCACACGCATTCCTCAATGAATGTAGCAGTAGCAAAAACGGGTATGTCAGGCTGAGCTCATAACCCCAGTGACGGTGTTTGCGACAGGCAGAAGTAAGCGCTGCCGAAACATTGGAGCAGTCTGAGGTGAAGCGGCGAGTTGACCACACACTCCATTCACAGGTAATGGTTGCACGAGGGCTCCGGATTTAAACGCGGGTGGTACCTTTTAGTTTTGACAATAAATCACAATAAAAAGACATTTGAAGGTGTGTCCAAACTTTCAACTGGTACTGTAGCTTTAAAGGAAAGTAGCTAAAGCCTGCTGGAAAAGTCCCTAGATGCCGTCCCATGCTAATGCTGATTATGTTAATATTTGCATAGCAACTAGCAGAAGGTAGAGAATGTGGTATGCATAGGGGTTATAATATAGCAGGAACCAACATCAGGTTAAGGCCAGGGGGCGGAGCCAAGTGCCGTATTGGTTTACTCAAAACAAATAATTGCCCTTAGCTGTACTTCAAGCTACAGTGTACAAACCACAAAAGAACTAAGTGTTCAGCTGTCATAGATTTCATAAATCTCTCATATAAAATGAGCATGTAGTGAAGTGGAAAGTCGCTAAGTTGGCCACACTGTCCGGGATCCTGTCAGAAAGGTTTGGTTTGTATTAGCCGTCCCTTGTTTCCTTTCGAAAATGTTCACATTTTGAACTGTGTATTACAGCTCAGTATGTTAAACCTGATCTCACGTGGTATGTTTATTTTTAGGAGACAACAGTAATCGATTTGGCTCTACAGAAGAGCTTTGGCCACAATCTCATTATTCAGCACATTTCCATAACAAACATCCCTCTGAGGAAGAATCCATCTACAAATACGAGACAGCCTTTAATCACATAAATGGAAATCGGAGCAATGAATGCTTGCTTCTTAAGACGGAGGAGAACGAGGAGCCTTTAACCAAGACAACTACCAATGAACTGGCACCATGTGGAATGATGGACACAGAGGCTTTGTCGTGGCCATCTTTGAGCGCAGTGAACTTTCCGGGAAGCGGTGGAAGTCCAGGATGCTCTTCTATGCTACAACAGGCTGTACACGCTTCCCACCCTGAACACCCCGTGTTTCCCCTCGGTGTGAACGGTGAGATCGAGTATACGATTGAGCCTGAAGCAAAACAGATAGGAGGAAGAACTATACAGGACATGATTCAAGCCACAGCCCTTAGCCAGAACTCAACAGTGTCCACGATGCTGACGAATGCGAAGGTTCTGCCCATAGCTGACATGCGGCATAAGGTGTTCTCCTGCTCTTTCTGTCCTAAGAGTTTCCAGAGTGGTGCTGATCTGAAGAGACATCAGCGCATTCATACAGGCGAGAAGCCATATGGTTGTGCCGTGTGCGGGAAGCGCTTCTCCCTCAGGGGGAACCTCGTCACCCACGAGAGGGCGCACAGTGGCAGCAAGCCATTCATTTGCCGCCAGTGTGGGAGAGCCTTTGCCCATGGCTCCAATTTAAGGGCCCATCAGCGTGTCCATACTGGAGAAAAGCCTTTCCACTGCTCTTTATGTGACAAGACGTTTGCTTGGTACTACCCTTTCAAAAAACACCTCAGCTTGCACTTTATGACTGGTCAAAACTCCTGATTACATTACTGTTGACGTAAGTCACATCCTCAAGGCCTTGTTTGTCTTACCGTTACAGGATTTCAAATTAAAATGGGAACTTATTACTGTCTGTACACGTATGACTGTGGTTGTGTTTTTAAATTTTTTATTCTGCTTTCAACAGGAAATGGGAAGCCCAGATAATATGCGATGAAAGGCCTAGAATAAGTGTCTTAGTTTGTTAAAAAACACAATATAATAAATTTATTGACTAACCTAATAACATAATGAGTAATAAACCTTGTTAAAAGATGTTTTCCTTATTTCTTTGTTTGATACTTCAATCTTGGCAATCAATCAAGGCTTTAAAACAGGACATGACACCCAATGCGTCCAATATTCCAGATTTTCGTTTGTTTTTCATATTCATACATGGATTTGAATAAATCTCGGGAAGAGGAAGGTTTCGCGAGAAAAACATGTGCCAAGTTGTGTGCGGATCGGATGGTCCGCTGGGGCGGAAAGACCAAAAAAAAACATGCATTATGTAAAATCAGTGTAGTATAAAATTACCCCAAAAAAGTAAACATCTTTGTACATTGTGTTTTTAGTTGTATGTCAATCCAGGTTACACAAACTTAAATCTTTGAAGTGTGTGTTCTATGAAGCGCCACAAGGTGGAGACATTTTACAAAGATACATGCACAAAGTTTATTCATGATTATTAATTATGAACATTAGTTCATAATTAAAATTTGTTTCCGTGAATGTTTAGAAATTGTAGCATGTATTTATCTTGAGTTTTATAATGCGATTATGATGTGACCTCATTATTATACAGCATGTTTAAAAATAAAATTATAAATAACATGGCATGTTTGAAATAAAATTACAATATAATACTAAATTATTCATATATAATTCATAATAATAATAATATCCAGAATAATAAACTACAGGAACCCACATAGTTTATTGTAGAAAAAAGTGCAACGCTGAATAAGTTGGAAACATTAGTTCATTAGTTAATGCACCTAGCTAGTTGTGTGTGGATGTGAACGGGATAAAAATACAATTGTAAGATAAGTGGTGGGCACTTTCAGACATTTAGAAAGATGTGTGCTGATCCATTAAATAGAAGTAATCTTAGCCAAAACAATAGGACAATTTCACATGATGTTAATACAAGGCATACTACTGCTGATCATCGGCATCATTATGAATAATCATTAATTATTTTTTTTTTTTTACATGCAACCTTCCATACAAAAGTTCAGGGTGTATAACACAATTTATAGCACAGTGCTGTATAGATCTGATCACGAGATGTTGATTAATGTTCTATAAAAATTCAGTCAGTAATCCAGTTAAAATTCGAGGGTTCTATTCATGTGCTTGGTCTAACACAGTATTGTTTCTATAGTAATAAATCAATCACATGGACTTGCTTCATGACACCTACTTTAAATCCAAAAAAAAAAAACTAGATTAACACTTTAACCATAATATACTAAATGTACAAGTTTTGATATGTAACAACGAAGCTTAGGAAAGGGAGTCTCCAGTTTCAGTGCTTTTGTGGCAGGAACTGAGTAACACACCCGGTTTTAAAACGTTTTGAAATTTGAACTACGACCTCTATTTACATTGCTACTGGTAAAAAAAAAACTGCATGTCAAATAAATCTCCTTAGAAGGGTTTTTCACAATCCTGTGCTTTCTTATGCAGGAACAAAATCAATGAGGTAGTGCTGACATGGCTCTCAGGCCATGGCCCATTAACTGCCTTATATGCAGAAAGGCTGGATGCTGACCAAGACCGATATGATCAAAGCGACACAGCAAAATGGTCTTTGTGTCAAAGGAAGAAAAAACATGCACCATCTGTTCACATCAAAAACACCTTTTAAATTGACCTGTGAGACAGATTGTCGTTTTTGCCAGGATCATAAAAATTCTAAAGAGGGAGGCTTGACATCATTCAGATAATGAAAGTGAAAGCAGTTTTTTTTTTCATTTAAAAGCAAAAAAAAAAAAAAGAATAATATATTACTACAAAACCTTTCAATTGTTTTAAATGTGCATTACTTGTAAATAATACTGAAAAAAACTATATTTTATTCTGTTGAATAAAATAAATGTATTAGTTAATAAGGAAAGATTTTTATTTGAGTGGTTTCAGCAATAACTCTTTGACTGCATCCGAAACCTCATAGTATACTAATGTTATAATTACATTTAATGTACAGTATATTTAGCAATATTTACACTGATCTAGGGAGATTAGTGTGTGGTTTTGGAAATGACCTGTGTCTTTTAATTATGGCAGATTGGTCTTCCTAAAGCTCTATGAATAACTGTATGTGAGGAAAGTTTTATAATAAGGAACTAGCCATGGATATAAAAAGGTGCCTTATTTTCTGTTCCCCACAAATGACAAAGGTCACTATGTCCAAAAGGTTCTTAAGAGTTTGGCAGTCAGAAACTCTGTTAAGTGTAAGCAAACAATAATAAATAATAATGAAAGTCATAGAGCCGACATATGATGGGTGTTCAAGTCAAACCGAGACTTTATAAAACACATTTAGGAGAGTAAAAACTCCTTATATAATCCCCTGCTACACTAATGCACTCATCCCAGCGGATCCCAACTAGTGCTTGGATATCATGAAGGTAGAAAGTTTTCTCAGTACTCTGGAGCCATGATCAGACTGCCTGCTTCACATCTTAAATGCTGGCCTCCCAAACTTAAATTGCACATGAAATGCATGTGAACATGTGAAAATGGCTTGCAGAGAGGGCAGGACTGTAAAAGGGATGTGGCAATAACTCACAATAATAAGCTGAGATCCGGTCATGTGTAAGTGGTGTTTAGGTATGATTGTGTATACTGTACAGTTCCCACAGACTGCTGTGTCTCTTCAGCACTCTGGTGACAAGTTATCCGTCTGTTTTTAAGGATCAGGCATTCCACTCATTGAATGTCCACTGGAACGACTGCATTTAGGGCCGTCCCCAAACTGTTTCCATAAAGTTGGGAGCATGAAATTGTCCAAAATGTCTTGGTAAGCGAAAGCCTTAAGAGTTCCTTTCACTGTAATAAGGGGTCGACCCCAACCCCTGAAACGCAACCCCACATCATAATCCCCCTCCATCAAACTTTACACTTGGCACAATGCAGTCAGACAAGTATCATTCTCCTGGCAACCGCCAAACCCAGATTCGTCCATTGGATTGCCAGACAAAGAAGAATGATTCATCACTCCAGAGAACACATCTTCACTGCTATAGAGTCCAGTGGCCGTGTGTTTTACATCACTGCATCTGGTGCTTTGCATTGCACTTGTTGATGTAAGGCTTGGATGCAGCTGCTCGACTATGGAAACCCATTCGATGAAGCTCTCTACGCACTGTTCTTGAGCTAATTTGAAGGCCACATGAAGTTTGGAGGCCTGTAGTTATTGACTCTGCAGAAAGTTGGTGACCACTGTGCACGATGCGTCTCAACATCCGCTGGCCTCACTCTATAATTTACGTGGTCTGAATTTTTGGCTGAGTTTCTGTCATTCCCAATCGCTTTCACTTCGTTATGATACCACGAACAGTTGACTACGAATATTTAGTAGCAAGAGCTGGGATTCACTGAGCTCCTGAGAGCGACCCATTCTTTCACAAATTCTTGTAAAAGCAGTCTATGTACATGCCTAAGTGCTTGATTTTATTCACCTGTAACCATGGAAGTGATTGGTAAACACCCAAATTCAATGATTTGGATGGATAAGTGAATACATACACAGTATATACAGTGCCTTGCAAAAGTATTCACATCCCTTGCTTATGTTACAACCACTAACATAAATGTATTTTATTGGGATTTTATGTGATATCTCAACACAAAGTGGCACATAAATTTGGAAGTGGAAGGAAGATGATAAATAGTTTTTAAATTGTTCACAAATAAAAATCTGTAAAGTGTGGTGTGCATTTGTATTCAGCCCCCTTTAGTCTGATACCCCTAACTAAAATCCAGTGAAACCAATTGCCTTCAGTAGTCACTTAGGTGTGTTTGTTTGTAGTAAAATGGTTTAGTTTCTGACAGTTACAAGATAATGAGCCTGGTGGCCATGTATTTATCTCACAATTAGGAAAATGACTTAATTGGATATAAAAGAGATACAACAGATAAATTAAGTTTGTTTAAATACAGAGCCGGATGATTGCGTTCAGTGTTGCTGTGAGCGTGTTCTGGCGTGTAGGATCTGCGTGCGCGCTCCCGACTGCGTGTGTGTGTGTGTGTGTGTCAGTGCTGAGGGCTTGGATTTCTCCGCGCTCGCGCTCGGTGGCTCTCTGGAAACGGCGATCCGGCGCTGCGTATCCCCCCGGCAAACATGTCTAAGCTGGAGCAGATCCTCATCCTCGATCCTCCGACTGATCTCAAATTCAAAGGTAAGATAAGTGCGCTTCCGACCCGTAACTGACATCCGATCGGGGGGACGTTAAAAAAAAAAGTAAAACCACGGATTTTACACTCCCACCCGTCGCCATGTTTGAGGCAGGGGAACTCGGGCAACTGCGGATCCCCGGGCTCGAGTGACGTCGCTATGCGGCCCAGCACTCACCTTACTCCGGCTAGCTTCACCGGATAACTCGCCTTATACATTACATACACGACACCGTACCGCAACCACGATATCCGTGTTTTGCTTTGGTTCTCGACTGACCTTGAATTGAATTCATTTGTCATTTAGTGTTATTTTCTAAACACACACTGGTCGTTTCAGTGGCCGGCTTCTTTTTTGGCACCGAGTTGATTTAGCTAGCGTTAGCATGTGCTAACCAGTGTGGATAGGGTTACAGCGAAGGGACGACGTGGATGTTGCTAGCTAACTAGCAGGTGCTGATGTAGGCTAATTCGCTAGCGTAACTTGGTCAAGTTAAAATACAAACAGTTATACACGTCACAAACACACACGAAATCCTTAACTAAGTTCCTTAACTATGAAACGCGCGTTTGTGGCTGTGTGTTTAATTCATTAGTTTTGCTTCTTCGGGTTTGAATTGAAGCTCAATAAATATTTGATGCTCTGCCAGACAAGGTGCATTTTATGACGACAGTGTTCCGGTTCAACTTTTCAATTGAATTGATTGTTTTTTAGGTTAAAGTAAGCCATCTACCAACTCTGTTTTTTTCCCCATTACAGTTCAACAGCGATTAATTTGATTAAATATAGCTCGAGTCTCGCCCTAATGAAGTATCTGAAGAGGGCGGGGTGCTTTAGCCAAATGGGACTTTGGCTTGATCGGAGCAGGGTGTGTGTGTGTGTGTGTGTGCGCGCACGCACAGATGAATACTGCATCATCATCATCATCATTTACGACTTCTCATTTATCCTACATTTATGCAGGATCCGCAGTCTGGGGAAAACACACACATGCACAGGCTCCAGAAACCTGTAATTTAACATTGCAGAAATTATCGAGCTCAAAAGTAATCCAGTATCATCAGTTTGGGTTGTTAACTGCGACTATGACACACACATACACACACATCTGGTAAGGTTATGTCAGATATCAGGGCAAGTTAAACATCCAGCCAGCGAAATCTCATTATTATAATAATATTTCCCACTTGACATTCTCTTCAACCAATCACAATATGGGATGTCACATGATACTTAAATATATTCATTGAAATTCCAATACAATGAGACGTTTCTAAAGGTAAAAGAGATTTTCCCAATTTGTGTTTAATAGATTTTGATTTACAGGTTTAGATCAGACATGAATTAAATCGTGGACTACGGTCTGGACCCTTAATCATACTGAGTGACAGTTCTATATCTGGACCTTGATGCTTTTCTGATAAATGAGGATAATTATGTATACCAGAGCCAATCATCATTTATAGACAGTGTGTGGAAAAAACATAATTGAAATGTGCCACGCAGCATGGCTTATTTTTGCAAAAGGAAAGTAGTCTATGAAAACAATCTTCTGAAAATCTGAAAGATGAATGGACAGAACAATATATGTTTATTCGTCCTCCGGGAAGTTTAAAACCAGTTTGTCTCATAAATTCTGAAACATTGGCGATGATAAAAAGCAGTAATGTGACTGAGATAAAACACAGGTTGTTAGAGCAAACATATCCTCAGCAGTTCGAGGTGAAGGCGTGTAAAATACCTGAACTGAGGGCACAGTGTGACGGAGCAACTGGAGTCCTTTCACATTCATTTGCAGCCCAGCAGTGTACAAGTGAAGATTCTGTCCACATGTTTAATGTATTTACTGAAAATTGATATATTATTTAAATGCTACAGAAATTTTAAATGGTTTATTTTTTATAGACTTGCAATGACTGCACATATAGAGATCTGAGTCGTAACACAAACATGAAATTTTCACCTCGGCCCGAAGAAAATCTTATTGACCACACCTTCTTAAATTACCCCTGGTTTAGATCTATTAATTAATCATGTGAATGATCGGAGCATCATTAATGATTCATGTTGATATCTGTGCTTTTACTCTACCTGGAGTATGTCAGATAGCTGAAATCCAGTATTTAGGTGCATCTGATTTGAGTATGAACAATTTGCATGTGATTTCAATTCCAGGTAAAAAAAAAGTTTTTTTTTTGTACACATACGTTGAGGTGGACGCGGTTTAACTGCAGTATCTTGTCTTGAACTGTGGTTCGAGCAGCAGCAAACCTGGCGTACACCTGTGCTATCTGGGACAAAGGTTTTAGAAACGTGAATGGACTTTGAGTCTTATGTAAGGCATAATTCACGATAAGATTTCCATGCTGTTGGATAGCTGACTAAGAAACATTAGTGTACACAAGCGTGCATTATTTATTATAACAACCAAGGGGGATATGTATCCGAATATTTGGAATTCCAGCCTGAAGTTTATTGCCAGTGTGATCACTTGGTGTAAAAACCTGAGCTAAGAGACAACCTGGAATTGTCGTCTTGTAATTATTAAGACTCTGGGTTACTGATCGGAAGGTTGGGAGTTTAAGCCCCAGCACCGCCAAGTTATCACCGTTGAGTCCTTGAGCAAGGCTCCTGGTTGACCTGCGTTCAGATTCTTAACTTGTATATGTGGAAAAAAAACAATAATTTCACTCCGCTGTAAGGTACATGTAACAAATAATTTAATTTTTATTTTTCATCACACAGATATAATAGAGCATGTGGTGCATGTTTATAATGCTTAAGTACTTGGACTAGAAATTCAGACATTTATGGCATTCTGTGTCTCTGTCCTCTTCTCTAACCAGCATCATGCGCCAATTAGGAATTTAATGATGCTCAACAGGATGCTCCCCATCCCAGCTCACTTGTATGCTTTGGAGACCAATCTAACCCTGTAGAGAGGTTTCCTGTGAATTAGCGTAGGATGCTTTTGTGGATGTCTCACCCTTGTGTCCATAGTGTAAAATCTTACAAATTGTAAGTTCTTCCAAAATTTGTATCCAATTTTCCATGTTGTGAATTTCTGATGGAAAGAAAAGAATGAATCACTTCAATGGCTAGCACCTCCCCATGACATCGGAACAGCACCACTACAATATTTAAACATTTTTAATCTCTCTGGGTCATACATTAACTTACCCTACCTGGCCTGAACTGAACAGTATTTTTTTCCCCCACTACTAGTCACATGATCTGGCAGTAAACCTTCCCTGCAGGTCAAGGTCGACTCGAGTGTTCCCTGTATCACCCAGCACGGAGATCTCCCACAGTCTGTCGGTCCGGGAGGAACGTCTCCATTTAACTCCTGTTTACACAATTCTCTCAGCACCGAACTGCTGCTCGTCTGTTGGAAAGGCTTAGCTGCTGTATCTTCTGAGCTAAAAACAGCAGCACAGAGGCAGGACTGCTCCAGTTGACCAAGATCTCTCTCTCTCTCTCTCGCTCTCTCTCATCTAGTCTGTTCTCTTTTTCTTTCTCTTTCCATATTTACCTGCTTCTCCATCTCAGTTATTCCTTGTGTGCGTGTAATTTTTTTTCTATTTTGTCTTTCTCATTCTTGCCCCATCCATCCTATATAAACCTTCTCTGACTTTTTCTCTCTCTTTCTGTTCTTTTTCTGTCTATTGTTCCTTCTAGTCTTTTCTTTCTCCACCTCTTTTCTTATCAGTCCCCGTCGCACTCTTAGTCCACCTCTATCTCTTTGTGTCTGTTTTTTCTCTTCTGCTGTCTGCCTGTCAGTCTGTCTCACTCACTCTCTCTCTCGCTCTCTCTCTCTCTCTCTCTCTCTCTCTCTCTCTCTCTCTCCCCCTCTGTATCCCTCTCCCCCTCGGTGTTATTTATAGAGACAGGGAGGCCTGGGAGACTGGTACAGAGTGAAAGTGGAGGAGATGGCGATGCGACTGTAGAGAAAGAGGACACAGGCTTCATAGTACCGAGAAGCATAATGACAAGATTAGCATATTAACATGTAATACACCAATTAGATATCAAAATCGGGAAGTGCAAATGGTCCCAGATCCAAGATCGGATGTAAAAGGGTGTCTTATTTCCTCATGACGAGTGCAACATGAGTAACACGCATGTATCTTAGCGGCCTCGGTCACTGAGTAGCACTGAGCATGGACGTTTCTCAAGGATTACATTCACTAATGGAAGCTGAATTCAATCATGAACCCATTTAGCAAACGGACAAGTTTCAAACCGCTGTTTTTCTTCAGCTCCTGATTCGAAACTGGAAGGGAAGTGCGATGCTCATGATTGAGGAGTAGTTTAACAGGCCAGAATGATGAGAGCTACTATATTACAGTACATTTTATAATAATACATTCATAAGTGACCTCTTGTGGAAAGAGGCCATGTGTTGAAGTGCCGTTACAGTCGCTGTATCAATTTATCCCAGATAACCTTTATCAAGAAACGTAGCTGTAATCTACAGCAATGTCAGAGTGAAGTGTTTGCTGTAGTGTGTCTATGAACAGGCTTGGTTTTTTTTTTGTTGTTTTTTTTGTGGATAATAGAGGACTTTCTGGACGTGATGTTTTGGAGGAAATTGTGCAATTCTGTTTGCAGTAGAGTTATAATAATACTTGCACAATATTAATACTACTGTACTTATTCATATGCATATTTATTCTTATATCTGTACACCACTATTGCTTGTGTAGCTTGCACACAAGAATTTCACTCACATGTACTGTACCAGTGTACCAGTAACGTGATGTGACAATAAAAGTGATTTGATTTGATAAAGAGTGAGATACTACAGAGATGGTCAAATCTTTGAGATCAGTAGTTCATCCTGAAGTAGTAGTTCAGCACTTCACTGAATCATCTGCTTTATCTGTTATGTGCATGTTATTATCTGTTACAAATCCGGCCATTAGAAAAACCATAAATGTAAATGTAGTAGACGATGGTCTGCGTCACAGATTTATCGTTTTCCCTTTTTCCGATCATAATGTGTAAAACGAACGTAAACAGTAAAGAGACTTATAATGACAAAAGTAACTTGCTGTGATAATGTGTAGTAAGGCTGTGAGTCATGGGGTTTTTATTCCTTTAAAAAAAATTATAAAATAAAATGAGCTGCATAAGCTCGAGACACTTTAGAGGAATGGACGCTGCCTTTTTATTAATCAAATAACTAAGAGCATTTGATTGGGTAATTAACTCGATGATTAAAGTGTTTCAGCTTGCAAGAATTCTTATGATCCACACAAATGTCTTAAACAACCTTGTTAGAAAACATATCCTGTATTTGTGGAAAAAAACATTACCGTGTTTCAGAATGGTCAAGTTATTGGCTTACATCAAGCAAAGAAAACAATTAGAGTGAGCTGAAAGTACCGGAATTACATTAAGGACTTTTTATTATTTAAAGTCCACTTTTTTGTGGAAGAAATGTGGTCATGAATTAAAAAAAACACAAAAGATCATGATCGGAGATCACTTAAACTCTTGGAGAAATAGCTTGAAGAATGGCTATAGAAATCATAGCTATTTTTATTTGTGAAAGTAAGAGCATTTCCATACACACACACACACACACACACACACACAATGTGATGAGAACTATGGAGCAAAAAGATTGGATTTTGTCGCAATGGAAAAAAAAGCGTGGTCTGATTGACCCAATGCAGAGTGATCGGTGCAACAGTGTAAATGAAATGCATGAAGCGATGCACCCATCATGCATCTGGGGTTGCTTCAGTTGTCAGGTCTACCCCAACAACGTTATGTAACAATAAAATGAAGTCAGCCGACGACCTGTACATACTAAATGACCAGGTTATCACATCTATGGAGTTTTTCTTCCCCGAAGGAACAGGTTTATTCCAGGATTCAAATTATGAGTGGTTCTGGGAGCATGAGGAATAATTTTTTACACCATTTAAAGTCTTTGGAATGTGCTGGAGAGGACTTCATGGAGTGGTTCAACTTTCCCTTCATCAATACCAGGTCTATGCCAAAATAATTACGCAGCTCTGGATGGAAATAAATGTTATGAGGTTGCATGAGGCAGATGAAACGATACCATTGTGAATGCACTCTCCATAATAGAAAATAAGGGCAGTCCAACAATTTTTTTTCCCCCCTTCTTTCTCAGGCAGTGTAGATTAGTATAGAAATGTGTTGTGGTTGTTTGTGCTGGTCCTCAGGTGTGGCCTTTGATACAAAACAGCAGAATGTACACTAGGATGATTTGTATAATTCTAATGGCAAATACTTGGTCTCTTCTAATTAAGGGACAGTTTTAAAACTGGACCGTTAATCATATTTAATACTTTGTTGTATTTTTGATTTTATTATTATTATTTTAAAATAATTGTGAATTTTTACTCTTCTAGTTTACCAAGCTCAAAACCAGCCCTGTATACAGTATAATGCTATTACTCAGTTACAACACACTGGATACAATCTGAGCTTCAATAACAAACATTATATTAATATTAACTGCTAATATTTAGGTGAATAATATAGGGTATATGTTAGGGATGAGCATTATGACAAATGTGCTATCAATTTTCTGTATCATTATTGTACAATACGCTATGTAAATCAAAATATTTAGGTTTGGCAAAATAATCTGAAAATAAATGTAATTGCTTATTATTACTAAAGAAAAATATTTTTGATAATGTAATTAAAATTTTATTTGAATTTATTATTATTATAAAAAAATAATTAATTATAAATGTAATTTTTTTTTTTATTAATTAAAAAAAAAATTCTTTAATTTATTTATTTTTTATTTTTTTACACATTAAGGTCATGCACTTAATTTTTGCCAATACCTGATGTGGATTTCAAACTACTCCTACCTCTCACTATTACTAGAACTTTCACAGGTTGTGTTATGTAATAGGAAGCGGACATGCACACACTCGACAAGGATATAAGATTAGTCTGGATTTATTACCAAGCTGTCTTTTGCTGTTCTGAGGAAAAGTGCTACAAATCATTATCTTCTTTTAAAAAATAACAAAAAAAAACCTGAAAGTTATCTCCAACCCAGAGTTTCTTCAGACTTTGGAAGAAGGCAAATACAAATGTGAGCCTCTTCACTATGTTGATTGTAACTCATCAAACGATCACACGTTGCCATTCTAATTAATTTAATAATGTTAATGAACACATTGCTGTCTGTTATTTCTTTAAAAAAAAAAAATAAAATTACCCAGTTATTTTTGTAGTGTAGGAGGAGATCTTTCATCCTTCGCTGGGTTCGATGGAATGCTTTTAATCACTGTGCCATGACCCGAGAGAGTACGAGCTGGTCAGCGCTGTACACAGTTGAACAATTCTCCTGTAATGATGCTTGGTGTTTGCATGAGTATCTAAAAAGTCAGTGGCTTGTCTCTGTTCTGTTTTTCCAGCTCATGTGCTTGTTAACGTCTGAGTAGTGCAGGATGCCTTCGGGGCAGAGTGATAAAAACATAAGTTACCTTCACCTTTAGTAAACATCTTGGCCTAGTTGTTGTGGCTTCCAGGGTGATTAAACTTTTTTTTTTTTTATGTCTTCGTCAGTTTAATTGCATGATTGGTAATCTGTGGGTGGAGTTTAGCTTCAACATCAACCTTTTTAGCTGTTACAGATGTTCGTGGTGAGTGATGAGTCCATAATGGGTGGGCTTGCGGGTTCTCCTTGGGTGGGATTGCCAGACCAAGACCTGGCACTAATATAATTTCAACAGTTCTTTCTCTCCTTTTTTTTTTTTTTTCTTTCTTTGCTTGGACAGGGTATCAGCTTTCAGGGTGCGGGTATTGTCCACAGTATTTAGCTTTTGGCGTGATCTGTTTGGGCAAGTGAGAACTCGACCACAATTAGGTGTGATCCAGAGCAAGTTGAGCAGAAGCGCCAACGTGGGTTTGTCTCAGTCCATATCCAAAGGAACTTTAGCTCGGTTTAATTGTAGTAACGGACCAAGTCGACCCCGAATCGAGCCAAATGCACCAAACATGTATCGTATTTTGGAACAAGGCATAAACTAGGCCGATGGAGAGAACTGTATGGTTGTTTTATTTTATTACTTAGATAAAAGAAGCTCATGATGTAATTATTACAAGTGCGTGCCATTGGTATAAGAGCAGAGCCTGGAGCCAAGTACATGAACCATGGTGTGTATGTATTTGAGTAAAAGCCAAATCAAGTTGAACTGTGTGTGTATACGGAGTTAGTCAAATAAAGGTAAACACACATATATTTATATATATGATAGTATAATAATATCATATTTTCACTATATGTACAGTATATAATATACATCATACTATTTTTCATTTTCTGAAGTGTGTATAATTTTTTTTGGCTAAGTGTGTGTGTGTTTGTTTTTAGTTATATATATATATATATATATATATAAGTTGGTTTTAGGGGAAACCATCCTCCTTCACACAGAAACCTCAGAAGCCTCGCGAATATAAATGAAATGGAAATTATGTGTCAATATATTACCATATATAAGGGGCTGAACAATATGCTGAATCTCCTGTTATGTGATCAACCTTTAAAAGCAGTTTCTGGCAGATAACTCCGTAAGTAATAGTATACTACTAAACAAGGAAGGGATTAACGTACTATCAGATTACTGACACTGATACTAATATGATCACATTGCAGGTTCATCTAAATGGATGGACATTTACGCTCATGAACACCACCATGTGTCTGAATAACTGGACAGTGTCGGTGATGGCTGGTAGAAAGAGAGAGTAAGAATGTTTAGTGTTGGACAGGAACAGTATAATCAATTAAGAATGAAACTGATTTTATAAATGGTCTTTTAAAATAATATTTCTTTGTAATTCACATATTTAATAACTTGTACACCACAAGAGGGCGCACCTGTAGCTCAGGCTTGATGCAAAATGATTCAGTATGTACCTTGGTTTTCAACTCGCATTTTCAGTACAATAAATATAAAAAATACTAATAATACAGATTTCGAATTTTTAAAGATTTTAGCCTGTGAACCAGAAATGAACATGTTAAGAATCCACATGAAAGCATGTGTGATTAATTTCATTTTGCAGTTTAAGCAGTCGTTTGTTGGTTAATTCAGTAAGTGAATCGATGGCTCTTTTTCCGATTAAAATAAATTCGCACTTTTTCATATTTATTTCAATTTATTCATATTTAGGTTAAATTGGTGCAATTATGCCATCTACTGGACTGGAGACCAGATTGCTGCGCAGGAGTTTGGCAGAAAAAATTATCGCTTTGTACGAAACGTGATAAGAAATAAGCACAAGTTAAACAGGATTTCAGTGCATATTAGATACTTTTAAAATCACAATAACCCAAAATTAACAGTCTTAACAGCTCTAGAGTTTATTACGTTAAGAAGGCTGTTTTTCATTCATATTGAAACTGTAATTCACATTTACATTATTTATTCATGTTTTTAACTCTCTTTTAAAAAATATGTTAAAATTAATTTGAATTAACTGAGTAAATCAGGCAGCTGTATTCACTGGACTGTATTCACTCAGATCACAAACGCACACCGAACCGAATGTAGCTGTAAGAAAATGTGATGTCATCAAATGAGAGCAGATGGGTCTCAGGAATGCAAAGGAATGTTGACGAGACAAGTTAGTTCCTTTTATCGCTGATGTTACAGCAGAGAAAAATGCTTCCTTCATCAGACTGTTTTATTCTTTGACTTTCAGATAATAAGACGCAAATGCAGCTTCTTGTTTTACAAAGCGCAAAGCCCTCCATTTGAAAGTCAATAAACTTCACTGTATCAAACACACCGCACAAAGCGTTGCGTAAGCCGTTACTTTAGAAAAGCGATTGTATAAGAAAATCTTGTAAATCTGTCAATGTAGGTAGATACAGAGCTGCTCTAATTTAAATACTACATAGAATCCTCGCAAATTTTGAGTGAGATCCATTTGCTCATGTTTGATCAATAGTAACACAGAATTTATCTTGCAGACAAGTTTAAAGATCTTATCCTTAAAGCATGCGAATTGGTACGCATCTGTCTTCTGTAGAGAAAGTTTGTCGATGTTTTTTATTACTTCCACTTTCAATTGTATTGTTTATGCCACAGTCGGATGCTGTCTAGAGCAAAAAAAACAGCGCATTTTGGACTCACTCTCATTGCTCCACTTTTGGAATGTCAACAGTGAAACACCATCTCCTTCACCACGCCCAGCTGTAAAGCAAACACTCGCTGGGAAACAATGGGACTGGTTTAGCAGTAACTAAACAGCAGATAAGTGACTCATGTATGGTCTAAAAGTCTGACTATCATTAACTATTTTTATCAGTTGCTACATTGGCAGGTGACGAATGAAATGAAAAAGCAATAACCTATATAACCCTGTTTATACTCATGAGTTCATTCTGCTGGCACAGACCAGTGTAAGTTATTAAGCATTTCTATGCTGATCTGGGTTCTAAGCCTTGCCCACTCAAAGGGCTATGACAACAACGTCAATGATGATGATAAATCACATGATGTGACCTTCACGGTCAACCCAGTTGAACGCTTACGGGAGATTTTGCAACATGGTAGACAACTCCACCCACCCACCACCGTCAAAACGTACAGTAGTCACACCATATGACCAAAGGTTTGTGGACACAGGACAATCATACCCATATACAGATCGTGCCTCCAAAACTGTTGCCACTGTTCTATAGAATAGGTTTTTCTATGCTGGAAAGTTACAGTTTACCTTTACTGGAGGTGAGGGGCCTGAACCTGTTCAAGCATCACTATGCCCTTGTGCACTAACACAATTGAGATGAATTGGAGCACCGGATGTGCCTACTTGCTTGGCCATCAGTGCCTAGCTTCACAAATGCTGTTGTGTCTGAATGAGGAAATCCAAACAGCCACGTCTTACATCCTAGTGGAACACCTTCCAAAGGGGGGATTGAATCTGGAACAGTTTGTTCAAATAGCATGGATGCGAGTGTGAATGTGTCCTCAAACATTTGGCCATATACTGTATATCATATGATGAGATATTTTTAGTAACGATATTCTATAATGAAATTGGATTTTTACCACATGAAAGAACCCTGTCTTCAAAAGAGGAATAATGACTCAACCCGTCATGCTGACTCATTTACTACAGTCCTTTTATGAGTCGTCTTCTCTTCTGGGTCTTATTTAACCTTTTCGACTTGAGGATTTGATTAAAAATGAAATATAAAATGAGGTTTTGGTAGTAGATTGATCTGCCCTATTCTACATACATGAGCGCACACACACTGCTGTGGTTGGCTAGTGTCACTGTGATTGACTGAGAGTGGGGTGTAATCTATCGTACCAGTTCCGCTCTCTTGCTTTTTGATCTCCGGGCTACTGAAAACGGTACCATCCTTGGGATTCAAACTTGTGATCTCTCAGTACTTTGGCGCTTCTGCTTGGCTATTGGGCTAGGCAATAAATTCATGATTTCACCACCCTTGTGTATGTTAAGGCTCACACTTGATCAGTTGATTGATCAGTAACAGAATATTACTTTATTTTAGGGTTGGGCTGGTTCTCTCTCAAATCTCCTGCACTTCCACACGAACCACCATGGCAAGACAATTAATTGGGGCATAAAATTGGCACTTTATTTAATTTCTCTTGTTTTGTAATATATATAGTACCATGTTGTATATCTATACAATCTAGCTGTTAACATCAGTGATGGGCAGTTTGAATCTTTTTAAAGACTCAAAATCAAAATTAACGAATCTTTAAAAAAATTTTTTTTAAGTCATTTAGTTCATTTCGTTCTTTTGATCAGAAATAAAATAAGTTGTTACATTATCAATAAACAGACCCGCAGCACGTCTATACGCACAAATTCTGGCTACAGTTCCAGTAATTAAGATATTACAATGCAGCTCAGGACATATGATAAACAGAATGAGCAGCTTCACCTCTCATACCAAAAGACTCATGAGAATAACCGCTCAATTCTCTTTCCTGTATAATGCACTGCATAGCGTCTATGGGAGTCATGTGACAAAAGAACGAACGATTCGGACCGGAAGACTCGAGAGGTAATTACACATTTCAGTTTCCTGTATAAATCACTCTCCGAGACTACCCGTTCTTCTGAGTCACATTAAAGACTTGTTCAAAAAGAACAAATCGTTGATGAACGACCCATCACTAGTTAACATGTAGGCTAACAAAAGTCATCACTAGCGTAGTGCTTGTTTTGATTGGCTTGTTGGTGAAACTCCCAAATTTCCCCCTTCAAGCCACAGCATCAACTTGGAGAAATTGTGTTTTCCTAGTATTTAAATTAAGAAGTCTGCTGTAAGAGCTGAGCCAGAACTTTTTAACTGATCATTTGTCTATCCATCATCCGTTTTCCAGATTACATTTAACCACGTACCAAACAGCTCACAAAAGGTTACAACAGCAACTGTATTTTCTGAAAAAGTGCCACCTGTGCTCAAGGATACTGCAGAACCTTTACTGTTGTAGCCCTGAGAGCATCCTCACAAACTGCATCTCAGTGTGGTTGGGTGCAAAGCCCTTCAGAGGGTGGTGAAAACCACCCAAAGAATCCTTGGTACTTAACTACCCACCATGAAGGACGTTTATAAGAAACGTGCAAAGGGCAAGCAGCATTATCAAAGATGCCTCTCGCCACAATCATGGACTATTCACCCTTCTCCCGTCGGGAGGGCGCTACAGGTGCACTACTGTACACTCCAACCATCTTTATTTTATATATACTGTATCATACAGACATTCGAAAAAGAGTAAGAGAACATGCTAGGAATAGCCTGACAATGAGGTTCCTCAGGTGGTGTTAGTAGCAGCAGCTTGAGCCTGGGAAAGACACTCATGCTGTGACCAGTACATCTGTTCGAGTCCTCAAAATCTCTAGCCACCGAGTAGGCATGAAGTGAAGATTTCACACTCGTGAAGTAATTACGCGAGTAACGCTCAGTCACAAGCTGATATAGCACAGGGGACTCAAGCAGAAAGTGCAGCATTTTTCCCAGAAAGACTCGCCCGTGTTTACACGAACGTCCCGCATAAAGGCAAGCCTTTTAAGGACATGTTAAAACAGGCTGGAATTTGTGAACTGTTCTTCTTTTAGTGATGATTTTTGCTGGTGCAGTCAGTTGCAGAATATGTAATTATGTATTTAGTCGAAAACAATATAGCTGGTATGATCAGTGTACATTTGCGAAAGTACAAAACGTATCTTTAGTCTTTAGTCTCGGACTCTCTAAAAACGCACAAGGGTTTCGATGGTACAGTCTCAGAAAGCATACATGAGGTGAAGGAAACTTTCATAAATAATTAGTTACTTGGAAACAGGTAGATAAGTGTGGATGCAGCTGATTGAACGGAGGACGTAATGAAAGAAAGAAACCTGCCTGTATTTTTCGACGACTGTAGATTGTTTAAAACATGAACCAGATCCTCTCTTACGCCCTTTAAAAAAAAAAAAAAAAAATTTTTCAGGTCCACTTACAAGCCATTTTTCGTAAATCCTCCAGCTCTTGAAGAAGGGAAAGAGTTTAGACCATTTTTTTTTCTTTCTTTTTTTTTTTTCCTTCTCTCGGTTATGAAAAAGTGGTTAATGAGAAAACTTTGTGTTTTATTAATGAAGTATGTGTTTGTTCTCAGTTCAAACACAATGTGTATCTCATTTCTTCATAGTGCATGAATGGCTTTAGACAAAAGTGGTAATTTGAAGCGTAAAACAAAACCACGAACATAAATCACTGTCACGACTGTATGGCGACAACCCAACCTTTTTGTAACTGAGGAATTTTATCTAGCTGGACCCTGCCAAATGTTCTCCTATCTCCTCCTCAGGTCCGTTCACAGATGTCGTCACGGCTAACCTGAAACTAACGAACCCGTCAGACAAGAGAGTATGTTTCAAAGTGAAGACCACAGCGCCACGCCGGTACTGCGTACGGCCCAACAGCGGCGCCATCGACCCCGGCGCCTCCATCAGCATCTCAGGTCAGCTTCACATGCAGCCCAGTGACTTCTGTCTGTCATGTAACTTTTAGCTAATAGGTTATAACCAAATGTTATTAAACGACTTCTACAAGGGTATAGGTGATGTTTTTTTTCTCCCAAATGTTTCAAATGCCTGAGGATTTACTTAAAAGGAAATGTAAATTATTAATATTTTAACAGCTGTTATGTGGATATTTAAAAGGCTGATGCAGTCCAGTAACACTGGAGACTAAAAATACTCGCAACAACAAAATCTATTCATCAACTATAACACACACGTGAGAAATTTATACATACCTTAGTGCAGATCATTTTTATAAACAATGAGGTTGATGCTTGGCTTCTCAAAAATTAATCAACGGCAGTGATTAAAGAAAAAAAAGTGTGTGTAACTTTTTTAGTCTGTGTTTTGTGTAACATTTACGATTGAAGTATTATCACGCATCGGACATGTTCATGAGAATCCAATTAGTTTGGAATTAATTCCAGTGACATGTGGGTATTTATATGTCTGTATTTATGAATAAGGAAGCCCATGAATTTGAACCTTAATCCATCGGCTTTAAATCTTATTAGTTTGAGTTACTGCACTTTCCTGGTATTTCTTTATTTTTGTATTTTATAAATTGCGCTGTTAAATTTAAAGCGCTTTCGTTGAGGGGTCGCACAGCGGACCATCTGATCCGCAAAACAACTTGGCACAGGTTTTTTACGCTGGAACCCCTCTCTGATACAACCCTCCCATTTTATGTGGGGTTCGGACCGGTACTGCATCCATTGGCTGGGGTTTGGGCATTTGGTAGGATTTGAACCCGGGCTTTCCACAAGGCAGTCGAGAGACTGACCACTAAGTCACCGATGCCGCTCCCCCTATCATCTGGAGATCGCTAGTTCGATTCGATGTAGCTGGCATCAGGTTGACTGGTGGGAATTGAATACGACTAAATTAGGGAGAAAAAAAAAAAAAAAAGGAATCAGTGTTCTAGTAAATTCTGTAAGTGATCACACGCCAAACACGACTTTTTTGGTACTGCCGATTTTGTGTAGGGAGAGTGTATAAGTTTAGAGCGCTTATGTAAGGAAGGGGATTTAGTGCGTGTATCCACACACAGTGGCTGAGCTCCAATGCTGGATGATTTAGAGCACGTCACGTTTACGAGGTGCTCTTTCACCATTCAGTCGCCATTTTCTTGTTTTCAGCTCTCAGTGAGCTCTGCCTTTTATGGATATTTTTTGGGGTGTCCCTGAATTTAAATCTGTTGTTAAAACAGGGATTTATCAACATGAACATGTGAAGGTGAAGACATTATGGAAACTTTTTGTAGTTGTTTGGAGTGTGAAAACATTTACACACTAACGGAATTTAATTCTTAGTGAGATTTACATATTTTAATATTTAAAGCTGGCTGCTTTGCAAATTTGTTATGAGCTTGGATATCAGAATGTGACCTCTCTTCCAGAACCTTCTTCAGTAATATGCAAAAATTTTTAGCATTTTAGCAATATGCAAAAGTTTTTTTTTTTTTTACTTAAACCTGGTGAGATTGAGGTTTGTTTCTTGAAGATGGGATTCTGTGTTAACTGTTTAGCTTATAAATGTTTCTGTTCTGTTATTGCAGTCATGCTCCAGCCCTTCGACTACGATCCCAATGAGAAAAGTAAACACAAATTCATGGTGCAGACCATCTTTGCACCGGCCACCGTCACAGACACAGAGACCATGGTAAGTGGGAAGTGGAGGGTTGCATCGCATTTTTCCTTTTTGAGCCAGTAGATGGCAACAAAGCCTTTTTTTCCCCTGTAGCCATGTGTATTTTTATCAATAATATCATGGAATGTCAAGTTCAGAATGGATCTTGTAAGAGATAAATGTACTCTATGATAATCACAAAAGTAAAAAATGATAGAAATTTTGGGAACATACAAAAACACGTTTGACAAGATGTTGTCCTGATCTTCATCACTAAACGATGGGAGATTAAAGAGATGGTTTTGGTTGAACATTTTTGCTTAGCAAGTGGGTAAGAACAGTTTAAAAAGCTCAGAAGTTTAGACATTCACTTTATTTCAATGCAGAATTGTTCTTAGGAACTGCTGTGTCAATACAACTAAGCTGACATTATCATGAATTACACGAGTAAGTAAGGTTTGAATTACAGTCAGCTGTAAAATCTGAATGGATCACACACATCATTAATCATGTTCACATGGACATTAGGGCTGCATGAAAAAAAACATGATCTCAAATCATACTTGCACACGATCTCGTTTCTAAACGACGGCGTTTTCCCTGCAATCATATCACACTGCTTTCACGTGTTCACATATTTACTTGACAACAGTCATTTTCAGATGACATATCAGTCACACTCATTGGTCACAGTCACACAGTGTAAAAAAAAAAACACAATCAGGCCAGAGATGAGTAAATAACTCGGTAATAAAATATATATATATTTTTCTCTAACTCTAAAACATGCCAGTTCAAAATGTGTTTCCTTTCTTCTTACTCCTGCACTTGCTCAGTTCCAGCCAGTCAGAGAGTAGAGGAGGGACAATACCAGCCGTTGAGGGGGGGGTGCATTCTGACAACCTGTTTCTGATCGGCTCCTTTCAATGGTCTCTGTGTCCTTTCAAAGCCATTGTGTCAAACCTTCTCTTTTTAACTCACTGAAAACAAAGCTGCATAGAATTATATTAGAAGCATCCTAGAAGTATATTTATATATACACACCTCTATAGAGTTGGCAACGGTCTTGGATAGCAGTCCTCTGCGTTTCATCTGAAATTTACAGTAGGCTTCAGCTCTTCAATAAGCGTCTCGCTGTAACGAGCACTGTTGATTGTTGAACCTTTTTTTTTGGATAACGATTCCAATACTGACCCTTGAGAAGCTCAGAAAACTTTTCCAGGATTTTTTTCCAGCTGATGGTTGACTTTTCAACTTTTTCTTGGTCGATGATTGATTTAGGGTGTTTCCGTTTACTCACAGACTCGTAGTGTGTCTCATGTCTCGTCACCAGTAATGATTCAGTTGAAGAAACTTTCATCGTCCTTAGAGTATCGGTCCAAATTTTGTTTGTTGGTATCGAGTTGTTTCGACACCTCAGACCACAGAAAAACAAATCACTGCACTCTGCTCCATATCCTTTTTTTCCCCCTCACACCAGAGTGCGGATCATTTTGATAGTGAGGGAACTGCAGGCACAGATTGGCTTACATTTCACACATGGTGAAGAGTCTAACCAGTCACAGATGTGACCGATTTCCTGTAGTGAACCATAATGCAGAAGGTGGGATTTGATGGCAATGTAAAGAGTTAATGATTTTGATCGGGTTGAGAAAATCTTGTCCATGTAAACCGAGCTATTGTTACATTTTCAGTTGTTTTACTGAAAATAGGGAGGGGAAAAACTCAAATCAAGACACTGAATTAAATCTCTTAAATTTGTGGGTGCTGTTAAAACCTTATCAATGTTATGAATAGAAATTGAGGGTTTGCGTTATCTTATGTTGTCAATGTATGAGAGTGCAATTTTAAGAGTGGGCAATTTCAACTAGGTGTGCTGGGATGTGTGCTTATGCACAAGGCTGTGTGTAAACATGTGGTGTCTCTGATGTGTTACTGTTTGACTGTGATTGTGTGTATGTGTGTGGGATGAGGTTCCAGCTGCTGGCTTGTCGAGGCTGATAAGTTTCATGTCTGTGTTTCAACCCTGCAGTGGAAAGATGCGAAACCCGACGAGCTCATGGATTCCAAACTGAGATGTGTGTTCGAGCTGCCTTCTGAAAACGATAAAATGGTGAGTATATGAGTAATGGAGAGGTGGATACAGATGGATGCACAGGAAGGAACATGTAGGAAGGAAAATGAAATGACACAGAAGGAAGGAAAATGAAATGACACAGAAGTAAGGAAAGAAAACCAGAGAAAGGAAAAAGCAGACATTCAAATACAAGAGAAAAAATAAAAATGGCAGTGTAAAAAATACAAAAAAGAAAGAATGGAAAAACAAGGTATGGGAATAGAAAGGAATAAAAAGTAATAGAAAGACGATAGGTGGCACGGCGGCTTAGTGGTTAGCACTGTCGCCTTTCACCTCCAGGGTCCGGGTTCGATTCCCGCCTCTCTGTGTGCATGGAGTTTGCATGTTCTCCCCGTGCTTGGTAGGTTTTCTCCATGTACAGTACCTTCCTCCTACAGTCCAAATACCTGCAGATTAGACTAATTGGTGTTCCCAAACTGCCGGGAGTGTGTGAATGAGTATGTGTGTCCTGCGATGGATTGACACCCTGTCCAGGGTATACCCCGCCCTGTGACCTACTGTAAATCTCGTGCGATAGGCTCCAGGACTCCCGCAACCCTGAATACAGGATAAACAGTATAGACGATGAGTGAGCGAGTGGAAGGCAACTCAGGACTGGAATACAAACGAACAAAAGGAAAACTTTCTAGTAAGGGGTAAATGAGAGTGGGATGGAAGGAAAAGGAGAAATAAAAATGATAGGCAATGAAAGAGAACAAAAGTTGAAAATAAAAGGAAAGGATAGATCAAAAGAAGAAAAGATTAACATAGGTGTAGGAAAGAAGTAAGTGTAAGCAAATGAGAAGGAAGGAAAAGCAGAAAACATTGGAAATAATGAAAAGAAATGAGGAAGGAAAAGTATGAAGCATTGGTAAGAACGAGTGAAGCAGGGAAAATGGTGGTAGAATGGTATGGTGTAAAGGAAATAAAAAATAAAAAAAAGCAGGGTGGAAATCAAGGAAAAGGAACGGCAAATCAAAGAGCAAGTGTGAAAGTAAGGAATGATGTGGAAGGCGTAGAGGAAAATAAGCAAATAATTATAATGTGAAGCAAAAAATGAAGAAACGGTGACCTTTATTTTGAACTGTTTGGCCAGCAACATGATGGAGTTACTTCTCAGTTTGTTATTAAAAATTTTTTTTTTTCATATATTTGGCATATTAATGTATATGCCTGTGCACCTGAGCCTGGCACTGAGAGGGCACTACAGCTCCTCCCCCCAAACCTCCCCCCGTCAACCTCAACATGGGCTAAGTTACTTTCCCCCAACTCCCAGCAGCCTTAGTGGAGCCTTGAGGAGTGAGCTGAGGGCTTTTAGCACTGCTCCCAGTTCAGAGATTAACAACAGGAGAGGTCACGTGGGTGCGTGACAGCCAGACAGGCAACAGCAGGGCCAGGGATGGCATGTGAATACAGGCTAGGTCAAAGGTCAACTTTTTCATCAGTCAGTCAAGATGACGTGGTGTATAAATACTGTTCATAGTATACGTATTAGAAAGGTTTGTAGTAGTATAAGAAAAAAAAAATCACAATTCAACACATTCTTAGTTTAGTTTACAGAGCATGTTTTCAGTAGTATGATGTCATCATGAACATCATCCCTGGCAACAGACCATGTCCAGCCACAAACTGGGACTTTTATAGCATCAGTGCCACTCCCATGTTCTGAGCGAAAGTTTTCCCTCCCTGGCACTGTGATGATGTGGGTTTGGGACTCCTGATGAGGTTATGTTTTGGCTTGGTTTGGTGAATGTACTGAATATTTTTATATGGAGTTTATTGCAGATGTATTTCATCCAATGTAGTCACTTTAACTAATACCATTATACACATCTAACGTTGTGCTTTTAATGATGATTGCAGAATGACGTTGATGTGACAAACAAGGCTGCCCCCGTCTTGGCCTCCTCCAAGGTGGAAGGACCGACTGCACCCAAACCCGCAAGCGCCGCCCTGGATGACACGGAGATGAAGAAGGTTCTGGAAGAGTGCAAGCGACTGCAGACGGAAATGGGCAAGCTGCAGGAGGAGAACCGGCAGCTTAAGGTAACATCAGGAGACCACAAGTGTAAGGGATCGGAGTTTTGTTGAATTATATGGACTGACGGTGTGACAATATAATTTGGAATTAATTTTCAATGACTTCAAGACTACTGTAACTCACAACAGTATGAAATCTAATTGGTTTATAGACCGTTATGCATAATGGTTTTGGGTATGTTAGCATAATTTTAGTGATAAGATAAATCTCTAGGCCTTCACCTGACAGTTTTAAGTAAAAAAAACAAAAAAAAACACACATTGTTGGTGACATCTTTTCATTTACCTTTCTTTCTCAGGATGATGGATTGAGACTGAGGAAAGCTCAGCGACCCGAGCACACGTCCTCCAACTCCAGCTCTCTGATTGGCCGTGATGTGGCCACCACCTCCCTCCCATCACTCCTGGTCGTCATAGCAGCCATCTTCATCGGATTCTTCCTCGGCAAGTTCATCCTGTAGATGGACAAGTGGAGGGGAGTCTGATGTGTCTGCCTGCCTATCAACCGGTTCCAGAGAGAGAGAGAGAGAGAAGGAGAGATGGAGAGATGGAGAGCTCACACGGCCTGGATGAAAGGAGAATGTCTTTCTGTTGACTTTGCCATATCATTGGTAGCTGGGCCAGCGGCAGAAACACACATCTGTGCGGCATCATAATGTCCTCAGCCTCACATATGGTTAGTCCAATACGAGAGAGAGAGGGAGAGAGAGAGAGAGAGAGATGGAGGGAGAGAAAGAGGGAACAAAAGTAGAAATAAGGTTCTTTCCCCTCTCTGTCTCTTTTTATTCCCCCACTGTTCTTTTCTTTGTGCAATGGACAAACGATAACTCAGCAAACATGCTAAAAATACAGTAGTGGTTTAAGAAAAAAAAAATCATGAAACCATCTCACAAAGAAAAGAGACAGGACACATCTCAAAGACCCAAATGATTAAGGTGTTGATATAAATCTTTTTGTTCCCCACATCACCACTACAGCTGCCACCACCACCACCACGCTCCTCACTCTCTCTTTCTTGTTTTATTCAAACTTCAATGGAATGTTAGGTGTATTGTAAATGTAATTTTAATCCTTTTTAATAAAAGGAAAAACCAACCTCCATCAAAGCTAAATAAAAAAAAAAGTCCTCATGACCCTTTTCACCCCCTGGCCGCCTCAGAAAGACGGCAGATATTTCTACCTTTTGCTGCCTCTCCATTTCCACGGGATCGTCAACAGTTGGGCTGGGAACAAAGATGCCTCCTTTTGTACATTTTGTCTTTTTTTCCTGTCCCTAACGATACCAATGCAGACTTTTATTACTGTTATATCATATTAATAATATTATTAATGTACTTTATTTTCCCTCAGTACAATGCATTTATCCGTACTTGAGGCAAACGTTGACTGAAGTTAAAAGTCTACACCTCTCCTGTTCTGTTCAATGTTATTCAACATTAAAGAAAAATAAAAGTGGGGAAATAATTAAATTTGTACATCTGTATGTTTTTCTCACTTTGTCTTCTGTCTTATCCAATGTCCTCCTTTTCTACAGATACTTGCCAGGTGTGGTGCCAGAGTGTTTATCTTGCTAGTGCTATTTATTGCTCAACTTTGACGTTGCTTGATTGCTTTAGGGTGCTCAGAAGTTTTGGGGTTTCCCATTAATGTGCTGGTCGACAGAGTTTAATTTCTATTGCACAACCCATCACACACATGCAAGCACACACTTGCACAAGCTTCTGTCTAGACACTGTAATAAGATAATCTGGGGTTAAAATTTTTTATCATGGTTACTAGTATCTAGACAGCCTACATACACATTTGCTATTTCCACAGATTAGAGAGTAAAAGAAACTAATTATATACAACCCATTTAAATGTTTAATTAAAATATTACAAAAGTAAAAGTCCTCCATTTATATTTATTTTTGAGTAAAAGTCCTCAGCTTCAGATTTACTTAGAAATTAACTTGTGTGTGTACATATATATGCTTGCTTTTTTAGGCAGATTATTTAGAATTATATTTAAAATTCATACAGAGGGGAAAAAATTATATTGTCATTTAATTTAGTTCTGGATCAAACCGTGATCAAGACCATCAGATTTTGGTGCACCACAGAGGTGGTGTTAACGGAAAAAAAGTACTAAAAATCTAACTTTTTTTTGTAATTGTAATGATGTCGTATTTATTTGACCAATAATTAAGTAAATAAAAATGCAAAAAGAAATGCAAACACATGGATGTGTTTTCGGTTCAAATGAGATGGGAAAGTGAATGAAAGACTTTCTCCTTTCATGAAGGATATAATACATACTGTATTAGCTAGATACTATTCATTCTTCCTACAACAATAGTAAAGCAGAAACAACCTGTGTGAACTACACTACTAGTACAAACACGAATAAAAATCAGTGCACTAAAATTACCCTTTATAACTGACTGACATAAAGATCAAGATCTTTCCCAAATTGTTACCTAATAAAATATTTCTACTCTTTCCTGAAAAGAAAATACTTGCCTTAAATAATGCATTCTAGTACTCCATGAAAACCCTGATGGCAGGGGCCACCTTCCAATTATCTTTGTCATTTCATATAGAAGGTTCTCTCTTTTTTCCGTACTTTCATTGGTTTCACCTTGATGAGGAAGTAGGCAATTTATTTCAGCCTTTTTAAGCATTTTAACATTTTATGGCATTTTTTGGTCATGTGATGGGTTTCTCTTGAGTCTGTTCAGCTCAATTTCTGGACAAAGATTCTGGATCATGGTTCTTTGAAGCATGGATTTGCTTTGATCAGGTCCTCTGCTTTTTGACAAGTTGCACACTTGATGAATTGGAAGTATACTCACAAAAATTATGTCTGGGAGTAGTGAAATGAGATCTTTAGGGCTGAAAATGTCCCAGACATACAGTACTGAAACGTTCATTGTCTGAAGACTGAAATAGAATCTCAGTACTGCAAAAGAATAAAAAAGTTTGAGGGCCAACACTTTACCTGCTGGAAGTTTTCTGTCATCAGTACTCGAGAGAGGCGAAGTGTCATTGAAGGCTGCCAGTGGAGAGCAGGCATCCTCAGAGACCTGAAAAAAACCTTCAGTAATGCTTGAAAAAGAGCCATCTACATCTGTTAAGTCAGTGTAGGGGATTGCTGAATGTCCTCATCCATGATGTCACTTGTAGAAAACGAGGAGAAAGTCGTTACCAAAATCAGCGTCCTTAAAAATGTAAACGAAAATCCTTAGAATAGCATCATGAACAAATGAAAGAAGGTCAAGTTGGAGAATACAATGAGTGTTCACAATGGAATCTACGAAACATATACGTGTTTTAGAGTTTTCCGAAAAAACATGTACTGTTAGGTGTTAAAGGGTCCATATCTGACAGCTCTGAAGGCTCTAGACTTTTTATAGTTTGCATTTTCTCAAGAACATAGCTTCTGAGATGTTCACCTGACCAAGAGCTTAAGAATTTGTGATACAAAATTTTAACTGTATGTAATAAGGAAATGAGTTTAGTTTTAGGATTGACTTCATACAAGATGAAGAGGGTTTTAAAGAGTATCTGCCTGGGACATGAAAGGGAGTCGTCACAAAGAATGCCTCACCATATAAAACGCACTGTAAAAAGTGTCAGGGAGACCAGTTGCAACAGTTTGCTTTCAATAAAAACTTTTCTTACTCAGAGAGCACTCTTCTGTTCTTTTTTTGCTAATAATAGCATTTCCACCACACATTTTAGCTTAAATACAAAAGTGTCCTTTACAACAACAATTTGGATCAACTCTCCCAAATATGTCAGACCACCTGTTGAGTCATTCCATCGACATCATGCCAACGCAACACATTGTTGACTATTTGACTACATGCTTGTCTAGGAAATTTAGCTTGCTGGGCTTCCTGGATTTCTTCTTTTAGCACAGTAACATCTACAAGACAGTTTTGTGGCCCTCAAGATACATTTCACAACACTGGGGTTATGCGTGTTATATGCAAGCATCAGCTGATGTTTCCTAAAAAAGTGACAAAAATATTTTGAAGACACACACGCAGGTGGTCTTGACTTCAAAATACATAACTCCACACATAAGTCCACAGTAACTGCAGTGAAACAAATGCATTGATCAGTTGCAGATAATAGGCGGCACAGTGGTGTAGTGGTTTGCACTGTCGCCTTGCACCTCCAGGGTCCGGATTCGATTCCCGGCCAGGCTTGAGTCCCGTCTCTGTGTGCATGGAGTTTGCATGTTCTCCATGTGCTTGGTGGGTTTCCTCCGGGTACTCTGGTTTCCTCCCACAGTTCAAAGATATGCAGGTTAGGCTAATTGGCGTTCCCAAATTGCTCATAGTGTGAGTGTGTGTATGAGGGTGTTCCCTGCCCTAAGCCTCCTGGGATAGGCTCCAGGTCCCCGCGACCCTGAATGCAGGGTAAAGCGTTATAGAAGGTGAGTGAGAGTGAGTTGCAGATAATGATGTCTTTCTTGAGGGTAAATCTGGAGAATGTATCCGTGTTCAGAGATTTTACATTTTTGGTTTACAAATCTCTGTGAGCATGACTCACAACAAGCTCAACAATGTCTTTAAGGGCTAGAAGTACTTCCCGTGCTGGTTCACTCTCTGAAATGTTTGATCAAATTACTATATGACAGACAAGAATTGCAGTGTCCAGATTTTATGAGCGTTTTCTTCCCTCCAATACTTTTCCATGCTGCTGAATTCAGAGGTACTTTAGGAACAACAAGGTGAATTTAACGACCACTATTTCCTGAGATCAAATGGTAAACTGACAAAATCCTAAAATATTTCAGATTTTCTGTAAGTGCATACTACCACCACAGACATGAGTCAAAGCAGTATTTTGCTGCACAGTAATTTCATTTCATGCTGTTTTTCAGATCTGGGTTGGAAAGTCCCTGTTCTTATTGTACTGGTTTCATCTGAAACTCTAACTTCTCATCCAGACAAAACCTATACACACAAGAACTGAAGGAGCTTTCAACAAATCCTCCAACAGAATGGGCCTCCAAGACTAAATTAGGCCTTTTACTTTGTGGACATGCATTTAATAAAGTGGTGGTAATATGTCTCCAGATTTACTTTTTAAATGGCGGGAAACGGTGGCTTAGTGGTTAGCACTGCATCTTCAACGTCTGAGCCTTGCACCTCCAGAGTCTGTGTGCATGGGGTTTGCATGTTCTCTGCATGCTTGCTGGGTTTCCTCCAGATACTCTGGTTTTCTCCCATAGTCTAAAAACATGTAGATTAGGCTAATTGGCGTTCCCAAAGTGCCTGTTATGTGTGAATGAGCGTGTAAGTGTTTGTATGCGTGTGCCCTACGATTGGCACCTCGTCTGTCACCCCGTCCAGGGTGTACCCTGCCTCATCCCCTAGTTTCCACCACAGTTGTGAAAATGAGAATAAACTTAATGGTCACCACTGACCTCTATGGTCCCTAGCTGGACTACAGAGGTTCCTAGATGGCTGGATGGAAATAGGTTTAAAACACAGCAGTGGTTTAAGAGCGAGTGATGAAACACACAAAGAGATAATTCTCACAAAGACAAGACACATCTCAGAGACCCAAATGATGACAGTCACATAACCAATACCACTATCTTTGTGCTCTCTTTGCTGGCATGGATTGGAATGTTGGGAGCGTTGTATATGAAAATGTGATAATTTTTAATACTAGTAAAACAAACCTCCATCAAAACAAAAAAGACCTTGTGGCTCATAGTTTCCTCAGAAAGACGGCAGATATATCTACCTTTTGTTGCCTCTCCATTTCCATTTGATCATCACCAGTTGGGCTGTGAGCAAAGATGCCTCTTCGTACATTTGTCTTTTTTCCTGTCCCTAATACCAATATTATCAATGTACAGGGTGGGCAATTTATATGGATACACCTTAATAAAATGGGAATGGTGGGTGATATTAATTTCCTGTTTGTGGCACATTATTATATGTGAGGGGGAAAACTTTTCAAGATGGGTGGTGACCATGGTGGCCATTTTGGATCCAACTTTTGTTTTTTCAATAGGAA
>JAQMYJ010000018.1:16363858-16389701 GCA_030014305.1 Clarias laeviceps | reverse complement strand
AGCTGGCTAGCAGAGACAAGACAGATAGTCCTAACATAAATTACAACATAAATTAACAAAAACTAACTAAAAACTAACTAACTGAGGAAGACTATCTACAGGTTTTACAGACAAACAGACAACAAAGTGCACGTGCAAATGTGCAAGCGAGCACATTTTTATCAGTATGGTCATGTGTATTTTTTATCAATATCCCAGAGTCCTAAGTAAATGATAGATCTTGTAAAAGATAAATGTACTCTACGACAACTAAAGTGACCTAAATTTTGGGGACTTGATATTTACCACTGAACGATGGGGGATTAAAAATCTGATTTTAATTTAACATTTATGCTTAGCAAGTGGTTATGAACAGCGTGAAAAGCTAAAAAGAGTATCATGGCAGCAAGTCTATTTTTAGCAGACAGCTACTTTATTTCAAAGTTGATATTAATTGTCTTTTGGATCTGTGGTGTCCTTGCCACCAACCCTTGTTGGTCATTAAAAATTCCAGACAACAGAAGCATAAATCACACCAACCACCCCTTTTACTGTTTTGTCAGTTAGACTAAATGTAGCTCAGGATTACACCCTGACGCCATGCCACAATAAACTCACACTTCCCAGACAACACTGTGAATTTGTGTATTACTCAGACTAGCAGAGTTTTTTTTTTATTTTTTTTAAATATGCTTTTATGCTATGAGTTTTTCGTAATGATAATGAAAGAATTCCTTGGTTGTGAGTTAACATCTTAGGTCTCAGATCACTTGATATGATTTAGCGCCTTCGTAATCAAAGAACATCGACAAAACAAGCCCTCGCAGACATTTTGGAATGTCTGTGTGGATATCAATGTTGCATTGTACGACTATCGTGACAGAATCTGAAACGTCTAATCTGATGTGTGGCACAGGTGAACTGATGTGCAACTGATCTTGCACAGTTTACTGAAGAACTTGAACAAGATTTTGGTGTGTCTTGCCTTATCTGTCCATACAAGGTTCAGAATCGGAATGGATCACCCAGAAAATAAATAAATAAATAAACCACACAAAAAACAAGCCTAATTGGAATAAAATAGCATTATATAAACACCTCAGTCGACTCGATCTAGCCAGATTAGAATGATAATCCGTAATCAATGTGTTAATAATAAAATATATATTAATAATAAAAACACATAATTAAATAATTTCTCTCTTGCTGGAATAAAAATATTCTTTTTGCGGATGTTTGCCCCATGTGAAGGTAACATTATGTGACTTGAGTTTGCAGAAGGGACACTCTATCTGGTTTATTTGGAATTCTATCCACTAGCTCTGTCGCTGAGGAAGGGACACTGATTGGCTAATATTTCACATACAGTAATGTATATAACTATAACCAATCACAGATGAGATTGAATTCTTGTAACTTTAAAACTAGAAAATAAACTCTTCCTTCTGATTAAATGTTTCACAATGGGCAGAACTATGTGCATGTCTAAAAAGTTATATTCTAACGAAATGCTTTGAACACACACACACACACACACACACACACACACACACACACACACACACACACAGGATTGGTTAATGATTTCAGTTGGACTGAGGAAATATTGGTCAAGTAACTATAGCTATTGTTATGAATCAGTTGTTGTAATAAAAATGTGGAAAAACTCATATCAAGATGCTGAATTGTATCTTATAGAATATTGGGCATAGAATGCTTAACATTGTGTTGTAAATTGAAATTCTGGTGTTCACTAGTGTTTGAATGTGCAATGGTGAGATTTGCAACGGGTTGTCACAACGGACCATCCGATCCACACACAACTTAGCACAGGTTCTATGCTGGATGCCTTTCCTGATGCAACCCTCCCATTTTATGTTGGCTTGGGACCGGCACTAGGTTTGTTCAGATTAGACAGATCTGTTAATTTTAAAATCAGATTTAATAGTTATTTAAAAACATATGAACATGTCGATGGATTTATTTGCATTTGTATGTGGAAGTGTGTGGGTTAAAGGTCTCCAATTTAGTACCTGTTATTGAAGAATTACTGAAAGGTAAATTGTTTTAACATTTTATTTTGAGCCAAAGTTCCATTCTAGAATACACAGAAAGTCTAGGCATCTAAACCACACCGCAGGAATAATCAGTGATTTAACTGGTTTAATAGAATTCGGTGTTGGGTCTTATTCAGCCATTCACTGCACCTGCACTACAGTAATGTGTGGGACATTTTCCTGGCTACAGTTTAACCTCAGACTTGAACCCAAAACACATATTCGGTGCTATTTCTTCCTCGTTAGTCTGGGGGCACACTTTCAACTAGGTGTGCTGGGATGTGTGCTTATGCACAAGCCTGTGTGTAAACATGTGGTGTCTCTGATGTGTTACTGTTTGACTGTGACTGTGTGTAGAATGTGTGTATGTGTGTGGGATGAGGTTCCAGCTGCTGGCTTGTCGAGGCTGATGAATTGCATGTCTGTGTTTCAACCCTGCAGTGGAAAGATGCGAAACCCGATGAGCTCATGGATTCCAAACTGAGATGTGTGTTCGAGCTGCCTTCTGAAAACGATAAAATGGTGAGTATATACAGTAAGTAATGAAGAGGTGGATACATATGGATGAAGAGGAACATGAAGGAAGGTTAATGGAGTGACAGATAAATAAGGAAAGAAGGAACAAATAGGAATGAAGAAACAGACAGGGAAACAGAGAAGGGAAAAAGGGCAGAAAGAAAATCAGACATCGAAAAAAAGGTAAATGAAAAGAATTAACGGAAGGAATTAATAAAAATAACGTCAAGAAAGAGAAGAATAAAAGGAGAGGACTTGTGGAAATGGAAAAATAAGAAAACAAATATAGCGAATTTAGAAAAGGAAGGAATGAATGTAAATAGGATCAAAGAAAAAAAATGAAGGGAAAACTTTCTAGGAGGGGAAAACCAGGATAGAATGGGATGGAAAGAATATAAGGAATGAAAAAAGGACAGAAAATAAAATTAAACTTAAGCCTAGACAGAAGATTCCCTATACCTGTGCCCCTTACATCCGAGTCTGGCATGGACACGGCACTTTGGCTGCCCAGTCACCCCTTTGCCACACCCGCCTCGACCGTGGCTGATTCCTTAACCCACAGAAAACCCACCTCGTTCCCCAACTCCCATTGCCTTAGTGGCAGGAGTGAGCTCCAATTCAGAGATCAAGAACATGGGAGGTCACATGTATGAGGGTCAGACAGACAGGCAGCAGCAGGGCCAAGGATGACACACATCTACAGGGTAGGTCAAAGTTCATGTTTTACATCGGTCAGACAAGATGAGACGGAGAATAAATACAGTACACTTTACAAGTATTAGGAATGAATAACAAAAATCTCCATAACGAAATCAAGAAAAATTAGCACAATTCCACAAAAACTATTCTTAGTGTACAGAGCCCCTTTTCAGGAGTGTGATGTCATCATGAGCATCATCCCTGGTGATGGCCCATGTCAAGCCGCAAACTGGGACTTTATAGCGCCAGTGCTTCTCCCATGGTCTGAGCGAAAGTTTTCCCTCCCTGGCACTGTGATGTTGTGGTTTTGGGACTCCCGATGAGGTTGTGTTTTGGCTTGGTTAGTAAATGTACTGAATATCATTTAGGCAGATTGTTACATCATTCCCATCCACATTCTATGTGTTTCCATTACTTCCCTCATCTTAAGTACATAGCAGATGCATCAGTCTGTATCTTACTAGAATGACTAGTGAACATCTCCATATGCTTTATTTTACTGAGTTTATTGCAAGTTTTTGATCAGATCAGGCCAATCTGATTTGTCTCCAATACTACACAAGACCAGTGACTTTAAATTAACACCATTATACATTGTGGTTGACAAAATGATGTAGATACAGCGAACAAGACGGCCCCATCTTAGCCTCCTTCAAGGTTGAAGAACAGCCCTGGACGACACGGATATGATTACGGTTCTGGAAGAGCTCAAGCGACTGCAGACGTAAATGAGTAAGCTGCAGGAGTAAAACCAGCAGCTTATGGTAACATCAGGGGACCACAAGTGTAAGAGATTGGAATTAAAAAATAAGTTTTGTTGAATTATTTGGATTGAAAGTGTCCCTAGCATAAACCGATATAACGTTCATTTTCCACCACTTTCGAGACCACTGGAACTCACAACAGTATGAAATCGGAGTGGTTTATAGACCCACAACAATTTCAAATGTCAAAAAGATTTGACTGCTGTCTGCTTGAATTTGTGGTGTGTGACAGTCAGTAAAGTGTTTTAAGTTTACCATGTTGATCCATCAGGAAGTGGTTTGGTGTTTGATTTTGCAAGTACAACTGCATATCATTATGGCAAACCTGCAAACCTGGTTATGCTGTGATATACTGTATTTTTGAAACTGTCATGAATATTAAGGAGTATTATACATATTCAGTGGAGCATGACAATAGACCCTTATTCATTCTAGTATATTTGCTGCTTTTTGGTAAAGCTCAGCGCTCCAAACACATCTCCTCAAACTCCAGCCCTCTGATTGGCCGTGACATGACCAACAGTTCCTTCCCATCACTCCTAGTCATCATAGCATCCATCTTCATTGAATTCTTCCTCGGCATGCTCATCCTGTAGATGGACAAGTGGAGGGGAGAGAGACAGAGTGAGAGGAAAAGAGAAAGACAGCTCACATGGTTTAGATGAAAGGATAATGTCTTTCTGTTGACTTTGCCATATCATTGGTACTTGTCCAACGGCAGAAACACACATCTGTGAGGCGTCATATTGTCCTCAGCCTCACATATGGTTAGTCTAATAAAAGAATGAGAAGGAGAGAAATATGCAGGGAGATAAAGAAGGGGAAAAAAAGCAGGAGGAGAAGCAAGGCTCTTTTCCCACTCTATCTCTTTATTCCCACACTAATAATGATAAATAAAATCTTTTCGTTCCTCACATCACCACTACCACACTCCTCACTCTCTCGTTCTCTTTTAATTCAAAGTTCAATGGAATGTTAGGCTTAATTTCCACATTCAAGAAATAAATAAAATGGGGGGAAATTTTATTTGTACAGCTGTAGGTTTTTTTTTTACTTTGTCTTCAGTCTGATCCATCCATTCCCTTTTCCCCACATACTGTACTGTACACACACACACACACACACACACACACACAATCTAAACCTTTAAAATTTTTATCCATAGTCTCCTGGTGTAAAACTTTAACGGCTCCCTTGTATGTGTATGTTAAAACTTTCTGAAGCTCTGAAGCCAGGCCTTTTTAGGTTGTCAAGTAACTAGCAGCCATATTTCATGGTTTTAACCCCATGTTGTCTTATCACAGAACTACTTAGCAATACCTGTAATTAACATAAAAATGTGTAAAACTCTTGTCAGTCTTGGGCCTCAGGGTTCTGTCTAGACGCTGTGATAAGTTGATATAGGGTTAAAAAGTAAAACATGGCTATCGTCACCTGACAACTTGCATGCACATTTGTTATTTCCACAGATTAAAGAGTAAAAAAAAAAGAAAAGAGAAAGACACGTATTACATACAATCCATTCAAATATTTAATTTCTATTCTTACAATCCAGTTATTAGGACACAGTCTTTTAAGGCACTTACAGGTAATGATGCATGTAGTTCAGCTGTGGATCTACATAGACTTATATAGTACTCTGTATCAAAACAACACACAAAAATCTGAAGAAACCAATACATGCCTCATAACCTCTCTGTCTCAAACAGTATCACGTTTTACTCGGCTTGCTTTTTCAGCAAACACAATCCATACCAGTGGGGGAAATTAATATTGCCATTTCATTTCCGATCCAGTTCTGGATCAAACTGAGATGAAAAATGTCAGGTTTTGGTGGGACGTCCGAAGCCACAATTGCTTGGAATATTCTTCATGCCATAACCCAATACAGTAAGCAAAAACGTTAGCTTGCAGCACGCATGCAGACATCAAGAACCAGCAGGAAATCAGAACTGGCACTCTCCCGCTGGCCTGTTCCAGCGTTTTCTCCAAACTAAATATGAACAACATGTAAGAGCTTGACAGTGTCCTGTATCATGAATGAAACCCCGATGTTAATACTTTACCATCCTGAAAGTTTATCACTGACAATATGGTACACATGCATTCTCTTTTTATCTACACAACCCTGAATTGGTTCATTTTGCAATTATAAAAGCACTCTCACATCCACCATCATTCCATAGAAAAATATATTTGTTAGCATTTATTTTGTCTACAGTAAAGGTTGAGAAAATATACAGAAAACCCTTTTTCACAAAGCTGAGAACATAACGTAGAAGTTATCAAATGCTTTTTTCTTTTAAATATGGGACCCATACAAGTTGCCAGTCATGCTTTATTAAAGTGCAGTTACTGTGGTGCAGCAGTTTTAGTTTTTCTTTTTTTGCAGTCTTTTCACTACAGAGGAAAAGATAAAAAAGAAAGATATTTTGCCTCTCCATACATTTCTCTATCTCGATTTAATCCACCTTTGATGTAGGCCAGAAAGCAGAAAATTGAGCAGATTGCTTAAGTGTCTCAAGTAAACTTGTTCCCACATGGCCAGAGTGTGCTCTTGCGTTTCTCTGGTCCTATTGTGTCAATATGTACAAAGATGTACAGAATTATCAGTTCAGCTTCTTTCAACCAAAGAAGGGCATAATCAGCACATATAAACCCACAAACACCACCATCAAGTAGCTTTGTTGAGCTGGGCAACAGCTGTTATTCAGCTTGTGCTGCAGTTTTGTATGGTGATCAAGGTTCCCCCCTGACTTTTGGCTACTGGCTGAGCATTGCACCAGCGGTGTCTGGTAAGAGGTGGCACGTTTTTCAGGCCGGTCAGGACTGGAGCCATCGCTGGGACGCTGGCCGTTATAGAGCACGTAGTGACCATGAGCGTCCTGTTCCATGCGAAATAGCTCGTACTCTGTATGCGGGAGGTGGATCCCCAGCGCCTTACAGCCATTCGTCGAGGTCACGTCCTGCTCCACACCAATCTGCCACGAGCCTTGAGCACCACATTCATTTCCATCAAAGATGTTCAGGAGGGATGTAGTGCTTGGGTCCATCGGTACCACCCTCATGTGGTTCACTACAACCAGAAAGACATCGTAAGTTAGATTTTTTTATTTTACACTGATGTCTAAAAAGATATGGCGACACTTACCTTCAAACACAAACTCAGTTCCTCCCATGACGTGCGTGGAGAGTACGCTGTGGCTGTAACCCCCTTTTGCAAAGATGCTGAAAGTTGGGTGCTTGCAGACTGGATCGGAGTAGTGGTAGTAGTGACCCTCCCATGTGTTGTTGTTATCATGGAAGATGAAATGTCTCGTGAGGAAGAGTGCGCCTGGCCGAACTTCACACCGCTGGGAAACCCACTGGCCGTGCAGGTGTACACTGAGCTCATGCCGCTGCGGTAGGATCGGAGGGCGGAATTCATCCGAGTGTGAGATGATCTGACACGCGATGCAGTTCTGCTCGTGATTCTAAAGGTAAGAAGGTGGAGAAGAAGCACTCAGAATTGAGATCTGACAAAGGGATGAAATCTTTTTACAAATTTAACAGCTGGAAATGCTTTCTTTCGAGAATGTTGCCGGCATTGTTCCTTAGGTTAAAGGGTGTTAAATGGCATGTATAGACATGGTAGTAATGTCCAGAATTAAGGACATTTTCAAGATTTAGAAATGCTTAATGATAAGTCAAAAACAGACAAAACAAAACAACAAGATGAGGATTGCATGCCATACGGATGATCATTACACCAGAATTTCAACATATTTGTGTGGGAAAAGTAATTGAAATTCCATTTGGTATTTTTTATAAATACCAGATAACCACAAGGGACAGTGTCAAACACCTGGACAGTGTCAAACACCTGGATATTTAAAGGAAGAAAGAGGCATTTTTACATAACTAAACATTCTAAATGCTCTAACCAGGATAAGTAAGAAAAAGGAAGCAAGTTTTGTGATATTTGTATTGATTTTCACTTTTCTGTGTTATCCCTGCATGTGTACAACAAGCTCAAATAATGCAAAAAGTATTTATATATTCATATAGAATTTTATAAGCCCATATGAAGTCACATTAAGAAGAAATCTATTTGGCTTGTTTAAGCCCATTTGAATGTCTAAAAATGACAAAAAAAAAAAAATGTATTGCTTATTAGGTCCCATTTAAGGCAAATGGGTTATTAGTTATTTCTTTAATGTTAAAAATATACTTTGTGATTTCCACATGCTAACAATGTGATGGATAGAGATTACATTAAACACTTTTAAGCACATGCTTTTACAATAAATAATAATAAAAAAAAAACCTGTGTGTGTCAAAAGTTATGGTCAAACGTAACTGGCCATATGTTTAGACTTTACTAGCAAACAGGGGCTGTGAAACAGGATCGTCAGTTTTGGTTCAAAAGCTTAAACAGGCTGCAGTGTCCAACACACGGATACCAATGTGTGTCCAAAGGATTATATGTTCTGTCTGGGAGAGGAAAAACAGGTTTGACTTCTTAGATAACTGGAGAGCTTTACATGACTACTTTTATGCTTTGGAAGTTTTTTTTTAACGATTTTTTTGATTTTATGGAAGGGCAATAAATGGTGTACGTTTCTTTCCTCCTGTGATTCAGTGTGTGAAGTAAAAATGTAATGATGTGCGTCTTTTCTCTGGTACAAACTCCAGCACAGGAAACAAAGAAAAGAAAAGAAAAGACAGACTGCATGTGTGGACAAGATGTGTTCACCCCATTGTGCTGATGAAGATTTCACTTGATTAATCCCTGATCTTCTGGCTAACCTCAGGCTTAGCAATGCAACACATCAGACAACACGTCTCACTCTCTCTCTTTCTTCCTGGCTCCAGTCTCTCTTTCATTTAGCCAAATCTATCTGAAGTCATTTGGAAGTTGTGATTACTGTAGTTAAAAACACCACATGAGAAAAACGACATATATTTTCCTTTCACGTCACTTTCTGCATCATTAAAACCTGATAACGCCAACATCTGACTTGCCCAGTTTGCCAATCAATTAACAATCAACACCACTTATAGACTGGCTCAAACTGGTTTGGAATGGGACGATGGAAAGCAGTGGCAGAGGAATGGGAAACGAGAGGAAAACAGTTGTGACTGCTGCTGGCCTTTGCTCATGCTGCTCTGATCCACCCAATAACCACAAATGAACAGAGTGGCACTCTCGAATCCTCTGAAAACAGATCCGGAGCTGGGCACGGAGCTGCTATTTGTGATTTATGGCTGGAATTGTCATTACAGCAATAAAAGGTCTAAAAAAAGGAAGGATCCCTCCTCTTGTGAATGGCAGAGTTGTTAATTAAATGTCTTTTATCCATAGTTCTGCCATGTTTGGCTGATGTGGTCACAATGCATCAAAGTGTAGACCAAATCGTTAGGCTTGATTAGAATGAAAATGAGTGCCACATGCTTCAGAGCTCATTTACGGTCGTTGTTGTTTTTTTTCTCCCTCTGTGGTTTAGTCTTGAGAGCAACTCTTGTTTGAAATTCCATGTGGCTGGATTGTGTAAACCGTGTTTAATGGCACACATTTATGTGGACATCTTTTTCTGTAAGGAGTGCTTTCTGTCTCACTTAAGCAGATCTGAAATTATACCAGACACCAAAAGTTATGAGCTTTTGGAAAGCTGGGAAGTGAAACGCACAACGTTTTTCCACATTTTTACTATACAGTTCTTATGTCCAAGACCAGTCTGCTCGTTTGTGGTGATCTTTGCTATATTTCGAAAGCATCCCATATAAAACACTTGAAAGGCGTTATATTCTGTAAACTCAAAGTCCAAACTTGAATGAGGCCTTTATTTCAGCTTTGTGGACAAAGACAGAGGCAGAGCGATGGCTGAGAAACAGAGAACTTTCCAATATTGCCCCAGGCATGCATGAAATCAGACCTGGAATGTGTTTGCTGGAATAATTCATACGGCTGTGTGAATTCTACAAATACCACATGTTGATGGCTCTGGGAGATTCTTAGGGTAGGGTTCACCTTTCAGGCCACTGCTTGGAGGAGCTTAACACTGAAAGACTCGTAGTTGGACATCATCTGATCACCATTCCACCTTTTTCAATAGCCCACTGACCCTATGGTGATCTGAAGAATGTTAAATCATCTAAATCATCTGAAACAAGGCTTGGTTTATTTAGACAGCTGTTTAAGGCTGGGCTAGTGCATGATGTGGCCTGTGCTACGACATGTATCCAAATGAGACAACTGCTGGCCAGGAATGCACACACTTGTATAAAAGGGATCAAGAGACAGACAATGTGAGTGACTGTGAAGGACTAGAGTATGAGCCCAAGTGTAAACGGACTGAAATGCTCATCAAAGCTCAAATCAGGGCAATTTCACTGTCGATTTATTTCGAGTGTTTGACATAGCGAGAGCAGTGCCAAAGTGTGGTAAGCAAAAACCACTGTGTCTAAAGTTTTACTGAGAACTTTGATCTTGCAGTGGGCTCATTTTATTGAGGTAAACAGACTGAAGTGGTTGACACGAAACTATGCTTAAAAGTAGAAAAGCAAAAAAAAAAAAGCCAATGAGAAAAGTCCTCGCCGAGAGATCATAGTGTGAATCATTATGTAACATGCTTTCGGCTTCCGTCCTTGAATATATAGATCGTGTCTTTATATGAAGTTAAATTACTAAATGATACAAAAACCACAGCTGGTTGCTTGTTCCCTCCAATTTCTTTCTTTCAGCTGGGAAACCATCCTTTCCATTTTCACTCATGCATGCACACAGACACCTACATATGATTTCAATCTGATTTACAATATTCAAATCTTTTCATGCACTCCTCAACCCTTGTTAAGCCATAAAGGTCTCAAATTGCCTCCCAGCATTTTAATATGCTCATATGGAAACAGCATAAACATATACAGGTTGTGCCGTGCACACTCACACACTCACACACTCACACATACACTGACCTTGGCGTTCTGCAGTGGCGGCTGATAGCTGGAGGGCCTGTGGCTCATCCGTTGGCTCGGATCAGTTTCAATATCACCCAGGAAGAGTTCCTCCACCGGCTGCTCCATATTCCTGTTCACATATTGCTTCTCAACACGCAGCAGTTGCAGCTCGTGCAAGGTGAAGTTCAGGCCGCGGAAACAGTTGCAGGTTCCTTCCTCGCTACACAGCTCATAACTTATCTTTGGCTCCAAGATGGCTCTTTTCATTCCCTCGCAGGCCAAACGCCTGCTAAGCTCCTTTGCTGAGCCAGTTGAGTGGCACACCACCTAGGTTATGGGTAGAACAGTAGGAAATCAGTGGCGTAACATCCCATGTATATATTACAATACACCTTGACCATAGTCTCTGATTGGCAATCATTTTGATTGGTTGTAGTCTTCTAGACTGGAATGTAACCATGTCAGTGAGCATAAAAACCCTCTTCAAACTAAACCAGTTTTTAATACTTTAATACTTAAATGCTATTTTCTCCTCTACACTCAATGGAAAGCAAATCATATTTAACACTCTACAGAGCAATTCCATGGGTGCAATAAAGAAAGGAAAGGGGTATGTATAGATCCCACCACAAACGGACCCTAGGCTGAAAATAAGTATTTGAAAGAATGAAAATTGTCCAGGGTGGGTGGCCCAATTTATTTGCCTGTTCTGGTGAACAAACTTGATACCCTTGTTCCATAATTCTTCAGTTTTCCCTTTAAAACAACCCTTAAATATTTCATAAACATTTTAAGAGATGGTTATATGAACCCCAAACCATAAAAAGGACCAACTGATACATTGAATTAAACCTTATTTTAACTACAACACAACGCAAGAAGTAATATTTTAAATAATTGCTACACAAGTTACATATCATCTGACAAAGTGCTCATTTTAAATGACTGGCTTAATTGATTCTTGAACAGTATAAAGTGCTTTGGCTGGCGTTTCTCCAGTTCCCAACTCACAACTTTTAATCCTAACTCACTCCCTGACTCACATAAATGGGTGAAAAATATATAACCGTAAATCCCATTATCCCTTCATATACGTATGACCTCTTGGTAACTGTTCAGAGGGAAATTATGAAGAAAAATGAAACTTGGAAGGAAGCGATGAACTATGCCTCTGGTAAGTGTATGTACATAGTACATTTTAGCTTGCTTTGCTAATCTGCCAATGAAGCTAATAGTAGAAGCTATAAAAAGTAATTCAAATTACGTTTATTTGAACGTAATTCAAATAAACCTTTGTCAAACTGATCACAGTATTATTTAACTTGTGCTCAATTAGGTAGATTTAAAGTCTGTAGGATTTATAGCTTCTACTGTTTCTCATTGGAATGAATAAAGGGGACAGTACAGTACTGTATATAGTTCATTCACAAGTAATAACATAAGCGGCCGCTACATGCCCACAGTAGACAACTTGGCACTTTCTAGAGTTAGAAAGAATAAAAAAGCTATAAATATTACAGCAAAATGTTTTCCATATTTTCTATATTTGTATAATTTTTTATTATATCCTTTTTTCATATTTTATATTCTTTACTTGTAATTCTAATTTTTTTTTATTAGAAAAAACATTTTTTAAATTTACTTTATTCTAATACTCTATTTTCTTTTTTTCTTTACATTTTAGGTCATGTCACTTACTTAGCATGAGCAAAAACATACACCACCCTCATTATTTTTTTTATTTATATCTTTTTACAAATGTCACACCAAAGAATTTTTTTTTGTAAAATCCCCTCGTAGCCTATAACATATCATAAATGTTATGTGATGTATGTTACAGTATACCGTCATGCTATCTCACCTGCATATGGTGGATTTTGTAGTCAGCTTCGGTGCCACCACGTATGACCCACGAAGCTTGGCGCATGTGCACATGACCCTGGATCACCAGTGTGTAGCTGGGCACTGTGCAGTGGTTGTCAGAATAGTAGAACTGGTGGGCTTGAAACGTGTGGTTATGTTGGAAGTGGTAGAGTCGTGTGATGAACTCTGGGCCAGGACGTACCTCGCAGCTGCCATAGGGTTATAGGGATAGGTTAGAAATGAACATAAAATGAAGTGTACAAGCACACATGTTCCTATTCACTATCAGTTATATGAAGCAACATGGTGACATTATAATATACAATTATAATATAAAAAAAATAATACTGGTAATGTACAATCAAAAATAAAATAAAAAAACTAAACAAACAAACAAAAAATAAATGCCATAAATAACTGAATTGACTCTTTCTCTAGCTAGTGAACATCTATGCTTCATATTTAAAGTTCTGTGAACATTTGGTGAATTTCCCATGAATAGTTTAGGGACAGTTAAGAAGATAGAAAAAAGTGTGATGTGAAGCAAAGGATAATGAACCTTCGCCGGTAGGTGACAACTATGTTAAAAAAAATAAAAAAATTACAAATGTGACCTTTTTAATTTCAGTTATATTCATGATACTACAGTAGATGTAGATTTCCACAAATTGAGCTGATATTCTTTTAAATAATTTTTGGCCCTTTTTACTTTTAAAAATGATATTTTTCAAAAATGTAGTACAGTATTACATTTTAATAATGTGAAAAAACATTCTTTTTATTATTTATTTCACTGTTAAGATGATCTCAAGGGAAGACATTTAAATATTTTTTTTCCTTTTTATGAATTAGTATGTATTCATGTAAAAATATTACATAAAAAATTTCATTATAAAATCCAGCCTGATAATCTCTAGTCATTCTTATTAGGATAGAAATGAACATAGAACATAAGCTGGAAAAGTTTCATTAAAGCATATCATCTAAAACAGAGCCTTTGATTTAGAATATAGATTTAAAAAAAAGGTTTTAAAACTAATTTTTGGTGTGTTTCCATTCTAGTTTCTGAAAAATAATTCACATGACCAAAACTGTTTAAAATTATCACCTGTAGTTTTTTGCTTTAAAGTTGACCTATGTTCCAAAATTATTTCCGCTGAATAAGCAGAAACGCAGTTGTTGCGAGTTGCAGTACATGATGGCCAAGTCTTTTAAAGACTATGCCATAAATTATTTATGTTTTCAACAAACAATAATTGCCAATGTGGACTAGATATTCTTTAAACAATCTATAATTTACATAATTTACATTTACATTACATTACATACAACATAAAGCATAGATTTTTATATTCAGCATTTTTCACATTCACAATTTAGAAACAAATCTGATCCCAGAATGTGTTCTTACCTGGTGGAAACCCAGCGGCTCTCTATATTGGGGGGCATCTGCACAGTGACACGTGCTCCATTATGGAGCCGCTTTAGCATGTGCTGACACTGAGCTTCTTTGGGCGGCCAGCTCAAACTCTTTTCCAGAGCCAGACGCGGTGACCGACTGTCCGCAACATACAGAGAAGATCCCACTGTCCAGTCTGCTGAACACATATACACATGAAGAACATGTTTAGGCCTGTGCCAAATTTATAATACATTCAGTCATAATCATAAATATTATACAATAAACACAGACAGTGTTTCTAACAATCTGTGGCAGACAACAATGGCTCAGTCATGGACTCCTTTGTACAGTATGCAACATGATTACTCTTCCAACTGTTTTTTTTTTTTTGTATGAGCTGGAAGGACATTTATCAATACTCTACTTAGATAAATTGGCAAAAACTTATTTTCCACTAGGAGGTTATGTAAATAACTCTTTTCAAAGCATGATGATTAAGAAGCTGGAAAAATATTGTAAAATGAGTAGCCATTAACAGTTAGTTTATCGGGTACCTCACATCTGCTGATATATTGTATGGAGTCATATTATTGTCTATGAACTGTAAGTTTGGGATAACATTGTTAGACATATTTATTAGCTTATACTGGGTTAAAATAGACTTTGCTATTGTCACCGCTATACCCTAAAAATTAAGGAACTTAAAGAAAAACATCTTTAAAATGAAAAGCGATTGAGCAAAAATCCAAGGTCTTAAAAGGTCTAATCCTAAAGGTCCCTGGTTCAATCCTGGTTTTCAGCACTGCTGGCTGAGCTTCTGGTGCTGATGTCTTAGTTGGGTAAAGATTCGGTCTAGCAAACAGAAGATGCTGGGTTTAAATCCCAGCAGTGCCTTAGGAGGTGTCTATGCTCAGAAAGAGCTCTTTCTGGAATTTTGCTTGGGATCAATAAAGTATCTTTGGTTTGGGGATAGAATTATTATTATGGATAGTTGTGGGGCAATGCTTTCAAATACAATACACAAGTCCTTATGTGGTCTTAAAACTTTGTATAACACTGTACTATGAAACCTACATAGAGTACCTTGTTTGGAAATGTTGTCTCAATACTTTGTTCTGTCTTTCAGTTGGACAAAATTATTGCATTTCAAGCACTATAGTATCTTTCCACAACAAAACAGTCTGCTTTCCACTGAATATAGTACTCATTCGTGACCAAGCATAATGGGGCATTTAATCTAAAATGTATGCAGTCAAACATTTACTTGCACAATAATAGTAATTAAATAGGCTCATGATTACCAATGACTGTTTCCACAAAATATTACAATATTAAATATATTATCATAGAGGGATAGTTCAGGTTTTTTCAAGTCTGCCTTAAATCAAATTTGATGTGCATAGAAGTACATTACCATAGGTCTTTGTCAATACAAATTTTTGTGCTTTGCACACTGACTGTTCAGTTTGTGAATGTATAATATAAACTTCACTGTTGGCGTTCAGAGCAGGAAAATTTATACTGATCAAGACCTATGATAATATACTTATATGCACATCAATTTCGATTTAAATTGATGAAACAAAATAACTGAACTATCCCTATAGCAAATATCAGATATAATATTGCATTTAGCTGATGTAGATGAAATTTAAAACTTCACATGTAGTATATTTTGCATCCTTAAATAATGGTTTGAGCCGAACAGTTCACACTAAACTCCGTATAATAATTCAAGATTAAAAAATAATAAAATATCTAAGAACATTTATGACTTAGAAATTAGGAGATGCAGATGTGTGGCCTGCTTGGCTGCTGTGGATGCAGCTGTCTTAGCTGTCTTCCTCTCCTTGTTATTGTAAGGCATTATTTATGGAAATGTGCAAAGTGTTGGAAATATACAAAGTTCTGCAAAGGGAAAGCTTGTCATAGTTCATCACAAAAAAAGAAAGTAAGCCAATATTAACCTTGCTGACATGTTTACAGTATTTTGAGTTACAGCTGTTAAACCATGGTAATGAGTATCATGCTTTGTATTTTACTAATTCCTTAAGGCTGCTTAAATGTCACACATTCCATGGGTTAATTATTAATACTACTTGGAATGTCTTTGTTTCTTTATACATCGATTAGGAATTGTTAGAAATGTCTGTAATTACTATGATGGATGCATATAAGATATGATCACTCCCATTGCGCCGGAATAGGGTCCATCTGGACTCATCAGACCACATGACCTTTTTCCATTACTCCAAAGTCCAATCTTTATGCTCCCTAGAAAACTGAAGTCTTTTTCTTTTATTAGTTTCACCAACAAGTTATTTTCTTATGTCCACACAGCTGTACAATGGCCAGTCATGTGAGTTCTCATCACATTGTGTGTGGAAATGTTCTTACTTTTACTATTAAAAAAGCTGTAATTTCTACTGTAGATTTATTTATTTATTTATAAGCAAAACTTCACCAAGTGTTTAAGTGATCTCCGATCATTCATGTTCATGCTGCAATCATCCAGACGTCTGGGATTCAGCACTATCCTTCCAGATTTTAATAATCTGTTAGATGGTTCTTAGGTTCTACTATCTTACACACAACACATTAGATTTCATATCATCAGCCGAAATTGATTGCTTTGACTTTTTTTGTCAAGTTTTTGTTTTAGGGATTGATAAGACTATGGGACGAATAAAGGTATATCTTATCTTATCTTATCATATCTGTTAATAAAATGTATGTAAGATACTGTATATCCTTGAATAATTTACTGTGCATATTTTATTATTCACTACTTTCAGCAAGGGTTCAGATATGTTTAGGCAAGGCACAATAAAAAAAACACCCTATGCTTAAAAAGGCATACAGAATAAGATGAAAATGTAATTTTGCAGAGGACATTTATACTGTAAAATCAGTATAAAAGTTAATTGTAGAGAATGGTGCCTAGTATGTAAAGGATATCATAATGTTTCCAGACACACAAGTGTTTAGTTCATCGAAACTTATGCTGTTACAGACAAAAATCACAAAGGTTTCTACTGTACGGTTATAATAAGATAATTACGTTACTTAATTAATTTCATTCAAAATATTTTTTTCATAGAGCATTAATGTCATTTTAACCAATTTTCCCAAGTGCTCTGAGAGTTGATTGAGGAAAGACGTGACCCAGAATCTTGACCCAATTGGCTAACAAGCACCTTGAAAACCTCTTTCATGTCTCATATCAGTGTTCTATATACTCTGCATCTGGTAACCCTCATCACCTCAACTTCTCTCTCTATCGCTTTCTCTCTCTCTCTCTCTCCCCCTCTCTGCACCCCGAGGACATACCAGCTTTATTTGCACCTGCACCTACTCCCACTCATCAAGTCTGCCAAGTGAATAATTCTATACTGTGATATCTGAAACCACTCTTGAGAAGTTGGCCAAGGCAAAACCCGGAAGGCTTCTATTATGTAAACACACTGCGATAACATGAAAAGGCAACCTGACATGTCTGGTGTTGGGAGATTTTCTAATGGCACGTTAGCACACTGGCCTTGTCATTGAGTTGCAGGTTTTTTTTCAAGGAAGCCCCAGGATATTGTATCCACGGCTATTTATTTATTACTATTGATCTAAAGGTTGATAAAGTCTGATGTTATGTTTATATCCATAGATTCATGAGGAATCAAAACCACGCTAATTAGAAGCTGGAACATAATCCTAGACAGATGAAAGTAAATTTGATATTGTATGAAGCTTCATGGACAGAATAAATCCAGTACAGTGATGAGCCATTGGAATAAACAGGATCTTCCTGTGATAAAATCACCAGCTTTATGAAAGCATACATGATGCCAAAACCTACAGTATAAATATACATGGGCACTGAACTATGGAGAGTATTTATGACCCGTGACCCACAGAGGGCATTTACGACCTACTGGCGTCCTGCAGCCTGGGTACATAGAGAGGACACGACCGGACATGATTTCATTATAATTCCCGTGCACGAGTATGCTGCCAGTCTTTGTCTACTGTACTCCTAAATGTTACCAGCGTATTGCAAATAAGATGGTGCCTGACCATGCCTGTTTTTCTGCTTTTTCGCTTAACAAATCTGCTTTTAAAGGGCCTTCATATGAGGTTAATTGTCAAACCTCCATGCCTGGAAACCAAATAGCTCATTCTACTCCAGCCTGAGGCCTTTAACCACTTTTTCCCAAGCTTTAATTCAAAAGCACCCACTCAGTTCCCCATGCTTTAACCACCAAGAACATTTCCAGTTGGACGCATCCCATCAGTGAGCTAACGGACCTGGGATGGCTGACAAATGGACGGACGAGCTCCAGATTCGAGTTGAGAGAAGTCCAGTGCTTCAGTGACATGCTTCTTCTCTCTTAAAGCACTTTACAGTGTCTCCTTTTATGTCTGAGGGACAGCCTGTCTCTGATAGCCTTTTATCAAGACACATTTTTTAGTCCTGTGTCAATACAGGTTATATACACAAACTTGTATCTACAATAATTTTATTGGACGCAAAAATGGGTCTTTATGAGCACAGGAGTGAGTGTATGTATTACGTTACATTGCCTTGTGTCTGTTTTGCACAGTGTCTAATTAGACTTGGACTGAATATTGTTAGTTTTTATACTTGTCAATGTTACTTTATACTTTTTTTATTGAGCTGTGCTAACTGCACGTGCCAGCAGCCTAACTATCTTGCATGTTAGTCCATGGGGCAAGATTTCACAGCTTTATTTTCAGTGTTTAGGAAAAAGTCTCTGCATAACATCAACCTGAGCTCTAAGCTGCTCCTTCGGTTTCTCTTCGACCTTATCCTGAAGTTCCCGCATATATTTACAGTAAGCTCTAATCCAGCCTGACATTGGCAGTTTTATGGGTGCCAGGAAAGGCTGTAATAATGTGCTACTTAATTGAACATTAGATTCCTTTAAAACACACTCGAGAGTTAAGTGGATTTGAAAATATCACTTTTTTTTTAAATCTATGGGCCAAATCTGAAGTGGGAGCTGAATGTTTTGCCCTCCGGCTGTCATTTCTAGCAGATGGAATGGGTCTGGGGCAAGGCAGTAATTTCCCTCCATGCCAGGCCGACATCACAGATAGCTAAAGTAAAGCCTTCAACTCCAGAATGACCCTCATCTACTAAAGAGCTCCAGGGAGTGCACTTTATTGCTTTCTTGTCCTATAAGAAGAAATGATTTAAACATAATCTCCCTGTTGAACTTCCATAGTATAGCAATTTTGTTCTTACAAAATGTGAGTTTCAGGCCTTTTGGAAAAGACAAAGCAATAAAAAAATGATGGATTAGGGTATCCCTTGCCAGCACATTTGCTGTTTTTCCCCAGGTCTAAATCACCCACTTTAACACAGTAAGTACTCGTAATTACCTGATTAACGAACTCAGTTGTGTTCCATGCAGAATAAAAATGAAAATGTTTAGGACAGATGACTCAAGGACCAGAGGGTGCTCATGAGCGCCCTCTGTGTGTCCTTACTAAGCCTTTTGAACCAAACACAGCAGCAGCCTATCATTCAAAACCTGTTGTAATTATCCAAGCTCAATGCAGAGGGCTTGTTCAGAGCAGGATAATCCCGATGCTGTAACATTAAAGACACCAACAGTTAAAAAGATGTTCACATGAAATTTGAGCGAAAATTGTTACTTCTTTAATTTCTTTAATTCAAGAAGCATTAGAGTATCAGATTAAGTAAAATTGATTACACAGCTTGTGATCAAATACCGTGATTTCCTCATGATACAGCATTTAAATGTATCAGTGTGATCCCTCACACACCTCAGCATCACTGAGTGCAGAACTAGAACAATTCTAGGGACAAAATCAAAACCAAAGGTTCACTTTTCATTACTTTGTTTCTTCTTTAAAATGACAGTCAAGTATTTTAAACTTTATTACGTTTTCAAAAACTGTCCCTCTTCAGATAAACCACATATGCCGAATGGATCCAGTACAAAGCAAACATGCATGTGAAGGCTAATATTAGGGAATTTGAGATGCCTTTTGGATTTAAGTAACATCTATAAATATAGTGCAATAAAAATAAGAAAACAAATACTCAAGATCTTGTAGCAGTTACGTTTTGCATTAGTTGTGTAACATGTGTTGTCTGCTTGAGACAATTTATACAACTTATAATGCAGACAATCAGAATTTACTTTACATATTTTAGATATTTAACAGTTTATGATGTGATGTGTTATGATACGGCAGCACATTTTGGACAAAATAATACAAAAATACAAAAATAATTCTCAATGAGTTTGATGAAGATGAAAAGTGGTCCACAGCATTAAAAGATGCCCCAAATTATTTTTGGATTATAGAGATTGCAGGGTAAATGTTGTGTAAAATATTTATCAAAAATATACTTTGAATGAAATAAAGAAACAAACTGAATTCTGACTACATCCTTAGTTTCGTTAATAACAAATGTGTGTACAAATACACATATTGAGTACAAATCTGTGCTTGAATCTTGTGTTAAATCAGCGAGGCTGGATGAAACATATCTGATGAATCTAACCATCTAGGAACCGACTTGGAGGCCAATGGTGATCATTATATTTATTCTCATTTTACAGCTGCTGTGGGACCTCTGGTCAACATTCACATGCGCATTCACACACTACGGCCAATTTGAGAATACCAATTAGCATTCCTAATTTGCATGTCTTTGGACTGTGGGAGGAAACTGGAGTACCCGGAGGAAACCCACCAAGCACGGTCGAGAACATTCAAACTACAAAATGACCCCAAGGTGGGAATCAAACCTGGACGTTCAAGGCTACAGTGCTAACCACAAAGCCACCATATACTGTATGAGCAGATATGATATAATAAATCTTGAAGTTGGTTGTTCTTAGTTCTCACATTACCCTGTGTATACTGACTGTTTGTGAGATATACAGTGTGCAATCACATCTACAACCTGTCTTTGTGTTCCTGTCTCTATTGCTGATGGATATCTGGAATTTCCTCCAGGATGAATAAAGTATCTATCTATCTATCTATCTATCTATCTATCTATGCTCATTAACATTTGCATGCGCACTCTGACATCTGCAATGTGCACATTTGTTGTAACAGAATCATCTTCTATAAAGTTAAGAGCCAAGTGCTTTTTGGTGGTGGCCCCTTAGAGGAAGTTCTAAGAGGACTTTTTATTCTAGGAGTATAGAAGTTGAACCTATTTCTATAAATCTCGAGTGTTACCCGTCCCTGTGAGAGTGTGTTCAGGAACATGAGTGAGCGGCTCGGACTCACCCAGCGTCAGCAGGAGCAGCGTTAAAGTCACATCCATTCTCCTGCAGCCTGACACACAGATCCTCATTGTGTGTGTGTGTGTGTGTGTGTGCAAGTTCCAGTTCCAGTTCGGTGCCCAAAATCAAAACGCGCAAAAACGCATCCAGACCTCAGAGAAATCGCTGGAGACCCTGCGGGTTCAGAGTGATCCAGAGCCTCCAGAGTCGCCCGATGAACTGCGGCTGAGACGCGCAGAAGCGCCGATGATCCGAAGAACCGTGTCGGTGTTTTAACTGTTCGGAGTCGTTAGATATTGAAGGAGAACGATCGCATTATACCAGGACTAGATGAGCTCAGAGACATCTTTCAGCTCCGAGTTCGTCTTGGCCACACTGAAGGCTGATCTCTAAAGTCGGCGCCTTTCACTAGTGATTCACTTTACTGATTCGACTCTTTTGAACACGGTGTTATGTATGCTATGAGAGAATCGAATCGCGCCGCGTTGATTCACTTGATTCAGTGCTCAGAGGGTGAGCAGACTCTTACTGTTTCAGACAACAGAGATTATGTAGAATATTTATAGAATGATTATAGAAGAATTATTATAGACTTATTCCATCCTATATAATATAGGATATATAGAATAGAATTTATATTAACTGGTCTCTGTATGGTGGCTTAGTGTTTGCACTGTCACCTTGCACCTTCAGGGTCCGGGTTCGATTCTGTGTGCATGTTCTCCCCTGTGTGCTTGATGAGTTTCCTCCAGGACTCTGGTTACCTCCAAAGACATGCAGATTAGGTTAACTGCCCATAGTATGTGAATGAGTGTGTATATGTGTGTGCCCTGCAATGGATTGGCATCCCATCAAGAGTGTACCCCGCTTCTTGCCCTAAGTCTACTGGGATAGACTCCAGGCCTCCCTTGACCCTGTATACAGGATAACGCAGTATAGACAATAAGTGAGTTAATGAGTAATTATGTATTGTATGTGGTACATAAAAATGCAAAAAATGCCACACAGATGTGTGTTTCAACCACTGGTCCAGTTACAAATGATATGGCAAAGTCAACAGGAAGACATTCTCCTTTTATCCAGGTTGTACCGGTCACATATTAGCTACAGTAGATACCATTAATTAAGTTGTGTGTGCGCTCTCAGTCTCCTGGGATAGGCACCAGGCCCCTCTCGACCCTGGTATAGACAAGGAGTGAGTGAATGATATAATGATTCCTTAGCTTGACATCTGCACAGTTGGGGTTTTGCATCTCAACTCATGGCTTTGCACATGGAGTTTGCATGTTCTCCCCATGTTTGGTGGGTTCCCTCCAGCTACTCCAATTTCCTCTCACTGTCCAAGGACATGCAAGCATAGGCTGACACACTTTATGTGCTTGTTATGGTCTTATAGCCCATCCAAGGTTCCCCCTGCTTGTTCTGTGAGCTCCCTGGGATCACGCCATGCACCCCGTGATCTTATAGAATAAAGTGATAGATGGATGGGTCTATGTAATGCCACAACATGTTTCTATCTGGAAGAGTTTTTAAGATAAAGTTGTAGACTTCATCCTCACCTTGCATTATCCTACTGTGATTAAAAAAAGTAATAAAAAACACCTTATTTATTGCATATGGCTGTGGCTACAATAATAAATCATGGAATATACATTTGTCTATATAACACCTTTTTTTTTTTTTTTAAAGACCACAGTATGTACTGCATTCAAAACTTTTACATTTGTAGAATTATAAATTGTATTCTGGACTACACTTGTGACCACTTTCATAAGTTGATCAGTTAAAACCAACCGTCTTTTAAATAAAAATTTAATTTGTATTTTATTCTTCTTGTTACAAAACCATAACCGTAATGTTAATATTGCTATATTTAATATACATACAGTATATAATATGGCTAATCAAAATGAGTTCTGTTACTTCACCTGTTACTGCATTGTGGAATGTGGAATATTCTTATTTGCAGTATGTAAGCTGATCTCATATCACCACAGTCAAGAGTAATTTATATGATATTAAACAGGAAATACTTTCTAACAATTACTTTCTATTAAACTGTTCATCTTATATTTTAGGTTTTAAACTTTTGGTAAAGTAGAGCGAAAGTCCTCTATTCTCACTATCCTATCTAAAATTGTTATTTTCTTCCACTGTAGGATTAACAGTGTAGTCGCATAAGATTTCTAAACAAAGAAATGCCTTAAGAAATAGTTGTGCAATTGCAACTGTTATAACGGCATGAGCATATGGAAAGGGGAAAAGCATCGAAAATTTGGGTTTGGTTTCTATGTGTTCAAAAGACTTTAAACTTTCAGTTTGGCCACAATCGGACATGGTTCTTTCTTTCTCGCTCCCTTTCTCGTTGTCTTTTTCTTTCTATGTTTCTTAACCTCTTGAGAGACCCTGTAGCTGTATAAGGGAGATAAAAAAGAGAGGCATGGATGGTGCATATAAAGCGGTGACTTCATGCATATCTGTTTCTGTCAAACATAGTTTTTCCTCCCTCACCTTCTTCATTGTTCTAACTAAATGTTTTCAGTGTAGGAAAACCACAGGTATTAGGAGAAAAATGGCATCCACACCTCTCTCTCTTTCTCTCTCTTTCTCGCACGCATACACACACACTTTGACTTTCTCTGCACTGTTCTCCAGTGGTTTAGCCTTCTGAGATCACAAGTAAAGACAAGCTGCGATAAAAAAAAATCCCACTTGGCAGGGATGAAAAAGCCCACAGAGCTTATTATCTGTGGATTTCCAGTGACCTCACCCCTGATATGAGCTAACTTGAGCACGCAGAATTCTCTTCAGTAAAAGCAGCATTAAAGTGGGCTTGTAACAATAAATCAATGAAGATTTTATCCCGTTAATAAATAAAATACTCACAAGGAGACTAGCGTTTCTTCTAGAAAATATAGTGCCTTTTTTACAATTATTATTATTGCAGCCAAGACTGTGGGTATGTTCGTGTGTGTGTGTGTGTGTGTGTGTGTATTTCAGATTGGGAGAAGTGTACGTGTCTAAGGCGTGGTGTACATTCTAAATTATCAGTTTTATTAGTCTCCATGGCAGAGATCCATAGAAGAACTACAAAAATATATTAACACACCATACCGCATGATTTTTTTACCCTGACTTTTGACCCCTGATCTCTCTTTTTTGTGTGTCTGTGAGACCACTCATCCACAAATGGCTTTTATACACCCTCTCTAATGTTTTTAACCCACATATGTGTTTTAGAAATTCAAAACAAACACCAGCCTCCTGCCACAGGCACTAAAGAGACCTCTGGGATCAGATTCTGTCGCAGCCAGGACTTAGTTAACCTTCTGGTATGCACCTCTCAGGATTAACACCATGAGTCATGTTTTATGTTGTGTTTACATAGCGACACATAGCCATGTACATAATGCCAGTGTGTGATTGTCATTTTCTTTAGTCTGCCCAAAACGGATGCTGGTCAAAGGTAATTAATAATGCTAGCTATAGACTGTATATAACGGTCCTATGAATACTGTAGAATACCTGAACAAACACCATACAGACGCCCTAGAGGGTCTAAATAAGGTCTGCGAACAGGAGATCATCAGAGCGTCTAGCCAATCTATGCATCTAAGGTAATGGGCTGACTGGATCAGAACAGACATGCCTAATAAGAAGGTCTTTGGTGCCAGATGGACCAACCTCAACATTAACTGATTGGTAATTCTTTATTTTCCTGAAGCTAACTTTCACAATTTGTAATATGACCATAAATATGATCTCCAATAGGACATCTAGGGAACATGAATAAGTAAGTAAATAAGTGGTAAGTGGTAAATAAGAGTAAGTGAGGAAGGTATGTTAGTAAGTGAGCTGATAATAAATTTTGTAACTAAATAAGTAGGTAAATGTATTAGTGAGTAGGCAAATATGTAAGTAAATGAATAAGAGTAAGTAAGTATGTAAGTGAGTTAGTGAGTATGTAATTAAGTTAGTAAATAATTGAGTAAATTAGTGGTTACATTATTAAATAGGTACAGTAGGTAGGTAAGTAAGTAAGTAAGTAAGTAAGTCAATAAGTAAGTAGGTACTTGAGTATGTATGTAAGTAAATAAGTAAGTAAGTAAGTAAGTAAGTGAGTACTTGAGTGAGTAAGTAAGTATGTAAGTTAGTAAGTAAATAAGTATATAAGTGAGGAATTAAATGAGTACTGTAGGTAATTAAGTTAGTAACTAAGTAAGCAAATAATTAAGAAGCAAATAATAAGTGAGTAATGGGGCTCTGCAACGCGCCTAATGCAAGTCTCCAGCACATCTTGTCAGGCTGTAAGATCGCACTTTCTCAGGGGCGCTATAG
>JAQMYJ010000018.1:16342160-16361071 GCA_030014305.1 Clarias laeviceps | reverse complement strand
ATACATTTTAGTGTGGCGAATTGTGGTTCCATCAGATAGTGATACTGGATTTTTTTCTAGCTTGAGCTGAAATCGCATAACTGAGGTGCACATCTGTTTTTCGGTAAACTCCACCCCATGTTTGAAACTCTTGCACAAAAGTCCAAGTATCACTTGTCTGTAGTTACATCCAAATTCTAAATACTGATGTAGACAATTTTTTACTATTATATACTTAATACTAATGCTTAACTCAACTCTTTAAATGTATATAACTGGAACTAATTATCTACTACTGTATATCTATCTATCCATCCATCTATCTAGCTACTGTATATACAGTATACAAATTTATTAATTATACAGATAAACTAATAAATGAAATAATTTTTGTTTACATAATTTTGCATCATTAATATTAATTTCCATTTGAAGGTATATTTTTGAATGTGTGTTTGGTGGTCCTTAAAAACAATTAACCATAAAGTGATAGATAGTTAGGCTCCAAATGCAAAGATTGTGAGGATATTGATTACCATGGCTTGCTTTCCATTGTTTTATTTTTTATAATAATAAGCTGTAAAGAGTGCAGGTGTAGCCTGTTAAATTTTTTTTCCTCATTTGACAAATACCACATATTGTAAGTATGCAGCAATAATCAGTATACAGGATAATAATAATAATTAAAAGACTGGAGGCTTTGAACATACTGGAGAAGGTGATAGCTGAATAATAAGCCCTCAAAGCTTAGAAAGAAATGGGGAGGAGGTAGAGGAGGAGGAGGAGAAGGAAGGTATTAGATCAACACTCTTTGGCACTCATCAAGTCAGAGCCGAGCTTCAATATGGCCAGCATCTGCTCGGAGTATGGCTGAGACTTGTTTAAACAATTCCAGATTTTGAGCGAGCGTCCAACGAGAGAGCAGGAAAGTTCTGGTTATGTGGGTCTACACAATCTAACTCAGGCTCACTAAAGACAACTAAAGTTCCATCTTTCTCACACAGCAGCCCACACCCTTTCAAACATCCCACTGCGAGAGAATGAGAGAGACAGTGCACTGACCCCTCTTGCACTCGCCTACGTTCTCTGCCAGCCTCTGCCAGATCCCTGCTCCAGAAATGGAATCTCTCTGTAGTGTGGCCACAAACCCACAATGCCCCACCACGGCCGCCCTGCGCGGGTTCAGACCTCCATGGGTGAGCTTTGTCAAAGCGTCTCTCTTTCTCTTCTGTTTGATGTGGTTCAAGGGGAAGATTTGCCCAGGCGTTGGATCTACATCTGAGCCTTCGCCTGTTCTCTATTAAACAGGTGATGCCAGTCCTATAAAACTTGAAGTGCTCGCTTTGATGCTGATGTTTACATTAATTGTCCGATTGCTCTGTGTTTACCTGGGAAGTGGGAAAACTGTAAAAGGCTAATTTTTGTACCTAGCTTACAAAACAAATATAGAATTCCAAGATTTAATCCATAGCAGAAGTAAAGAGTAACAAAGTGCAATTACTTTATTACCGCAATTAGGTACATTTTAACAGAGTTTGTCTTTTTGCTTCTGCTTTTTAAAAAGAAAATCTACTTTTGGCATCAAACAGCTTTAAGCAATCGAAAAAAATTCAAACAAATCTCAAACTGTAATCTTTTACAGATGTGACAAAAGGAATATAATGGCTCCCAATGTATTTCTTCATACATTTTGTTACATGGATTTTACATCCAATAGGATGTTTGTCACATCCTTATCAGTTACTTATTATTTCACAATCTCTTTAAAAAAATACTTCTAGCTTTAAATGATCCTTTAATTCATTTGCACATTCCTATAGTTCATCAACAGTAAAGAAAGTCAGGGTCTTTTGCATTCTTGACTCTTGTACTATTATTTCCATACTTGAAGCAGATTTGTGTAATTCGGAGTTGTGCAATTCTACAGCTTTTGATGGAATAAATGTTACAGGATAGTTGGGTAAGACAGAAAGCTTGAATATATCCTCGTGCCCAAAACAAATGGCAACTGGCTTCCTGTTTATGGTGTGGGATCGGTTGTGAAAACTTCATTTGGAACACGTTTTCAAGTGCTTATTAAAACAATATCTAATCAGCCAATCACATTGTAGCAACTCAATGCATTTAAGCATGTAAGGTGATCATGAAGACCATGTAAGGCCTGGTCAAGATGATCTGCTGAAGATCAAACGGGAACTCAGATTGATGAAAGAAAAGTGATTTAATTGACTTTTGCATGGTTGTTGGTACTGCACAAGCTGGTCTTTTTTTTTTTTTTTGAGTTCTCTGGGTGAAAATGCCTTGTTGATGCCAGAGGTCAGAAGAGAATGGCCAGACTGGTTCAAGCTGATAGGCAACAGTAACTCAAATAACATCTGGTTACAACTGAGGTATGTTGAAGAGCATCTCTGAGAGCACAACATGAAACAGATGGGCTACAGAGGTAGGAGACCACACCGGCTGCCACTCCTGTCAGATAAGAACAGGAAACTGAGGCTACAACTCACAGGGGCTCACCAGAAATTGCCAACAAAAGATTAGAAAAAAAACCGATAAGTCTCAATTTCTGCTGCGACATTCGGATGGTAGGGTCAGAATTTGGCTTAAACAAAAGCCAAAGTCCCTTTTCTTGGCACACTTTGGGCCCATTAGTATAAATTGAGAATCTATTAAATGCCACATCCTACCTGAGCATTGTTTCTGACCATGTCCTTCCCTTTATGACCACAGGATAATGACAGATTAAGCTAAAATCTTCTCAAATTGGCTTCTTGAACCTGAAAATGAGTTCACTGTACTCAACATGCCTCTGCAGTCAACAGATCTCAATCCACCAAGCACATTTGTGATGTGGTGTAATTTGAGATTTGCATCTTGGAAAAATCTGCAGCAATGATATGATACTATCATGCCAATATAGATCAAAATCTGTGAGGAATGTTTCCAGCACTTTGTTTAATCTATGCCACAAAACATTAAGGCAGTTCTGAAGGCAAAATGGGGCTCAACCCAGCACTAGAAATTTGTACCTAATGAAATCACCAGTGAGTGCATATACATACACTTACTCAAATGTTTGTTAAGTGAAATAATAAATGCCAAAATACTTTATTGTGAATAATGATCTGTTTCTGACCCAGTCCACCCTTTTCTATTTTTACCCTTAGTAACCCCTTTCCCATCCGAAATATGCACTTATTCAATCCATTTACTAATATGTTTCTCTAGGTCAGTTACATTTATTTAAACTGCACACAGATTTTTTCATGCTACATGACATTAATCATTTGTGATCAGTTGTATAATGTAAATGTATACTACTCAATCACAGATGAGAAGCACACACTAAATGATGTTTCACTTGAAATGCTTATCAAGGACCCATCCCCAAATATTGCTTTCTCAAAATTAATGTCTTGGTAATGCCACGGATATACTCTCAGGCCGGTCCATGAGCAAGTGCATTTCCCATTGCTAGGCAATGCCACAGTGTAGACAATGAGGCAAAATGCCCTACACCCGGCTGTTCATCTTAATAAGCCTCTCTAATGCCTCAGTTGGTGTGGGGACTTTGGTTTTGTGCCAGGTATGAGAGTGGATTCACACTGCGCTTCAATGAGAAAGAAGAAAGAATAGTTGAAAAGACATCATTATGTTATTATGTAAAAAAAAATAAAAAAATCTTTTGAACAAATCTTTTGAACATTTCTTTTTTTTGATCAGAAATAAAATAAAACGTTACATTTTCAATAAACAGACCCCCAACACGTCTACATACACACATTTTGGCTATAGTTCCAGTAATGAAAATATTACAATGCAGCTAAGAACATATGATAAAGAGAATGAGCAGCTCACCTCTCATATCTTCTGGTCCAAATCGTTCGTTCTTTTGTCACGTGACTCTCATAGACTCTATGCAGTGCATTACACTCATGAGTCGTCTTTCTTTTAAATCTATTGTACTGCATAGTGTCTATGGGAGTCATGTGACAAAAGAACGAACGATTCGGACTAGAAGACTTAAAGATAACTACTCGTTTCTGTTTCCTGTACATAACCTACGGAGATTTTGCGATGCTTTGCACAAGTGCGCCCAGTAGAAAATGAACGAATCATTCTCCAAGACTACTCGTCCTTCTTAATCACGTTAAAGACTCGTTCAAAAAGAACAAATCGTTCATGAACAACCCATCAGTAATAAGAACACTTTCACACCTCTTGGATACCACTTGGTTTGTTTTTTATTTTTATTGTTTTCAACATTGTATATTAATACTGAAGACACTAAAATTATGATGGAACAAATATAGAATTATGTAGTCCACAAAAGCATGTTAAATATTTTTGGTTCTTCAAAGTAGCCACCTTTTGCTTTGATGATAACTCTTGATAATCTTTGAGTCAGCGTTGAAACTCAGTGTGTTGAAGGAACCCCTACGACACATACAGTACAGTACACACTCACTCACTCACTTATTGTCTGTACATGTACTTTGCACAATGACAATAAAATTTAATCTAATCTAATCTATATCTCTTTATCCTGTATACAGGGTTGTGGGGGGCCTGAAGACTTAGAGCACGAGACGGAGTACACCCTGAACAGAGTGCCAAACCATCACAGGGCACACATACACAAACACACACGCCAATTAGCATGTCTTTGGACTGTGGGAGGAAAACGGAGTACCCAGAGGAAATCCACCAGGGACAGGGACAACATGCACACAGACCCGAGGTGCGAATCGAACCCTGACCCTAGATGTGCCAGGTGACAGTGCTAACCACTATGCTGAGGACAAACAGGACCACACTTTTGCAACCATGTTGAAGTATCTGCCCCATTCCATACATTCCGGTCTGGATAACAAATTAATCTCTATCAAACTTAGACTATCATGTGACATCACTTAGTTTAAAAGCCTAAACAGATAAATGTACTGTCGATTTTAATAAAGCGAGTGCATGAGCACGCATATCTATTTGGCTTGGTTACTCTCCAAGCATGCTAGGTCAATCGTAAACATTTCTGGTGATGAATGCTTAAATGAAGACAGAAAGATGATGGAGGATGAATGTGAATGATCCTCCACATTCTTGTTCAGATAACTAATAACAGGAAAACATCTTCCATATGAGACTATTCGCTTTTCACTTCTGCATTTTTGTAAATAGATCACAGTATATAAATGACAGTTGAGCAGGCAGGAGCTTGCACGCATCTCATGTGTGTGTGCGTGTGTGTGTGTGTGTGGGTGTGTGTGTGTGTGTGTGTGTGTGTGTGTGCACGTGTTTGTGCTTACAGCAATGTGGCATTCTGTAAAGATGCCTTCAAAAGATGTTATCATTTAGGGGAATTCTGCAGTGCCATGAAGATTTTAATTTGCACGGGAATTAAAAGGGAAATAATTATTAGTGTCACGTTTTTCCTGGAGAGACTTCAAAATGTACAACATACAAAAAAAAAAAAATCTACAGAGAATTTTAAAGCATATTAATCATGGAAACTCAAATGAACAAACAAAAAAAAAAACCACATGGATATGGAACATATAGGAAATCTACTTTCTACAATTATTTTGGCAGAATTCATGAGTAATAGATAGCACAGTATACAAAATATACAATGCATTGTTCTTAAACATTATTTTTTTTTTTTGGTAAAGCTAATTTAACTTTAAGACAGCATTAGTGAAAAACTGTCATCATTGCAGCTGCATCAAACTGCATCATTTATTATTTTCCTAAAACAGCATGCCCTCATCATGTTTTTTTCATCATGTTATGTGTCATGGAAATACCCCAGTACGAGGCTTGTTTTTTTACACACAAGTTTACACTATATATTCTCAAGAAATGACGTGTATATATAGCACGTTTACCTATTATCCAACTAAATCTCTCTGTTTTGTTCAAAACCCAAAGCGATGTAACCTTGAGGCCCTCGAAGCCGATGTGTGCATGTGAAATGGCAGAGGCCCTGGAATCTATCGATTCGCAGTGGGCCCTACACGATGTGCACCACAATTACTTCCATAAGCGCAGGCAGACTGTGGTTTGAGTGTATGACGGTTCCTCCCAGACTCCTCTCTCTTCCTTCCTATCCCTGTTTCAGTCTCTCATTCATGTTCCCTCTCACTCTGTCTCCTTACTCGCGGTCTGACACGCTGTCCATGCCGCAGCAGATGCTCTGGAGCATGGCTAGAACTGGAGGACTCAAGCCTACGTGCATAAATAAAAACCAGTCTTTCATGCCAGTCCTGTTTACTTTTATGTTCCCCCCAAAACCTCCTAGTGTTTATGAGAGAGCAAATATATTCAAAACATTTTCTAGCCACAAAATTAGTTCTTTTCAAGCGTACCCCTTCAGGACCCTGGGTGCTGCCATGGAAACGAAACGTTTCTAATGTAAAACAAATATTAGTTCTCAACCTCATCCTCTCTTAAATCTTCAGCTTGCTATTTTTCTTAAATATTGCAATTTGTAGTACAAAGGAGATCTCTCTCTTTTTTAAATCTTTTTTTAAATTTGTCCTTTTTAATGTGTCCTGATGTGGCGCTGTAAATGAGAAAATAACAAATAAACTGTAGTTGAACTTTTATAGTGAAATAAGTAAAAGCTATGCAAAGAGGAGAAACTGAGAAAGGATGGGAGTTGCTCCTCCAAGCCTGAATCAAATTTACTTTCTCTCGCTCGCTCTGGTTATTCACCAGGCCACTACCACCATTATAAAATCTCATTACTGTATGATTCATGGTCCTTCACTGATACTTTAGTGTTTTGCTTCAGTCAGGAAGCCATATATTATTGTGTAGGACCTGACCGCATAAATGGCAAGATCAAGTTAGAAGAGCCCCATGGCACACACACACACACACACACACACAGAGAGAGAGAGAGAAAGAGAGAGAGAGCGCAAGTCTTACTGTACAGTGTATATCAGTAGGTCCTGGGAAAGATCTGCTTATCTGAGATGGAGGAGAACATGACAGCGTAATATAAAATGTGATTAGCACTTGCATGACTAAGTTTGGATTTTGTGGTATTTTTAGGGAGTCTCCCGATATTTAGGGTCAGTCCAAATGTATGATATCAAAGATAAACTGCACTGAATCATAAATCATTAAACTAAAAACTAAATTGTATCTACATACTGGATTTTAGTCCTTTGAAAGAATCTTAAAGTATCATAGTATGCAAAGTTGCCTTAAGTTAAGAAATGTACTGTATATACTGAAGAATAGTGAAAAGTGTATAATACTGTATATAATTTGTGTATAATAATGTCGTGTGTTAATTCACACTCATTCCCTATACTGCTTATCCAGTTCAAGGCCACAGGAGACCTATCCCAGGATATTCAGGGTACACTCTGGACGGGATGCCAGACCATCGCAAGATGCACAAGCACATACTCACATACTACAGGTAACTTGGAAATGCCAATTAACCTGCTCGGCATGTCTTTGGACTCTGGAAGAGAAACCTGGAGTATGCAGATGAGCACATGCAAATTCCAAGCACATAGACTAGGGAATCTAACCCTGACCCTGGAAGTGCCGTCCTGTCTTTTTTTCTAATTCACATTTTTTTTTTTCAGTATTTCAATTACAAAAAACAAGATTTTTGTAATCCACCTCTTGGATTACTCTGTACTGAGAAAGAAACAGCAAACTTTTTTTTTTAATAATAGGCAAAACCTAATTACTGATATTAAGACATCAATAAGCGGATAATATAATATGTTATACAATGATTTAGAATTCTTCTGAAAGAACTATCTCCAAATACTTTCAGCCCTGTTCTTAGGGAAGGATTTATGGTTATGTTTTACCGGCAGGACTGTAGATCTGATGGTGCATTGAAACCACAAAAGCTTGGTGAAAGCAAGAAAAACCAGCATGGTCTTAAATTTGGAGGGGTTGTGCTCAGTTTGGCACAGAGCTAGTGATTATACCTTTTCTTATGTTTTCTTACTTTGTATGGAATGAAATTAAAATAAAGGATTAACTCATGGGATGAGGTTAAAGAAACCAGAAATACTTTTAATGTCATTGTGCCAGTGTTGAAAAAATTGCTCAAATCTCTACATACTGTTTGAATAGCTTTGGTAATTTTCTCCAATGTCTGTTTCTTGGTTTCTTATTAAATGGTTAAATGGTGGTATCTTTGAATCTTTTTTTGCTCAATCAGATATTTTAAACAGAAGCCCTTAGACTTCACTTACGTTTTTTATTTTTTGGCTTTTCTCAGTATTTCTCAGGAACTGTGTGTAGGTTTTTGCTTTAATATGGAGACTCATCAAATGACTAGGTTTAAAAAAAAAAAGGCAAGTGTGAAGAATCAAGGTTATATCTGAGTAATTTTTTGTATTCATTGGGCCGGAAGTGTGTTCTATTTGAAAAAACCTAAGTGTTTCCATTCAGCTATGAGAGTGATTACGAGTTCATTGTAATATACTGAATATATTATGACGCATTATAAAAGAACAGACTTGAAAACCAAATGGTATTCATCATATAATTAAAAACAATTCATGGACATAACTCAGAATGCTGACTTTACAGATACTTTCTGGAAACAACTGGATCCATAGTTTTTCCCTGGGGACCATGGGACAGTCATTAAAAGGGAAAAAAAAAAATCTTTCAAGTTTATTGAGAACAATATGCTTTTGGAGCCCCAGACATTCATGGTGGAATGCAGAATCTGTCTTCTATTAAGCCTGTGTTATGAACTTATAAGAAGTAAAAAAAAAAAAAGCTTATTAAATCATTGTGCTATGCAGTGCATGAGGCTGTGGAGAAAGGCTTATGAAAAGTCTATAGTGCTAGATTGTACAGCTGTGGCCAAAGGTTTTGAGAATGACACCATTTTTAATTTTCACAAAGTCTGTTGCAGATGTTTCTATGGTATTTTTTATCATTATTAACAATTACATTAACTTTATGCATACATCAATATTTGCAGTGTTGACCCTTCTTTTTCAAGACCTCTGCAATTCAACTTGTCAACTTCTGGGCCACATCCTGACTGGTGGCAGCCCATTCTTGCATAATCAATGCTTGGAGTTTGTCAGAATTTGTGGGTTTTTGTTTGTCCACTCGCCTTTTAAGAATTGACCACAAGTTCTCAATAGGATTGAGGTCTGGGGAGTGTCCTAGCCATGAACCCAAAATTTCGATGTTTTGTTCCCCAAGCCACTTAGTTATCAATTTTGCCTTATGACAAGGCTGTCCATCATACTGGAAAAGGCATTGATTGTCACCAAACTCTTCCTGGATGGTTGGGAGAAGTTGCTCTCTGAGAATGTTTTTGTACTATTCTTTATTCATGGCTTTGTTCTTAGGCAAAATTGTGAGTGAGCCCACTCCCTTGGCTGAGAAGCAACCCTACACATGAATGGTCTCAGGATGCGTTACTGTTGGCATGCGCAGGACTGATGGTTGCGCATACAGTTTCTTCTCCGAACAAGCTTTTTCCCCTCTATACCCCAAACAATCGGAAAGCGGATTCATTAGAGAAAATGACTTTAGCCTCAGCAGTAACCTTTTGCATAATATCAGTCTGTCCCTGACGTTTTTCCTGGACAGAAGTAGCTTTCTTGCTGCCATTCTCAAAACTTTTGGCCACAGCTTTAAGGGATTGTAGGATCTTGTAAATCTTGGTGGAACAGATTATAACAGACAACATGCAAAAACATGCCTTCTCGATGATTATATGTTGAAGATCCCTGACATTAAAGAAGTCAAAGATAATTCTTATTTTCTGCTTATTTCTGGTATCAATATATTAAATATTAGCACATTTTGTTTACACATCACCATCGCCAATACCATATTTGTAGCTGTCATCCTCATTCTATTTTAATAAAATAAACGTTGAAATTAAAATTTGAATTCAAATAGACTGTAAATTTTAATTACACAGAATTAGCAAAATTTAAATGTAAATTTTGAAGTAAAGTATAAAAATGATAAAAGTACAGAAGTGAAAGAAATATAGTTTGGGGATAGTTTTGGGCTCCATTCATGAGAGTATGCAAATTGTATTGGGTCCATTGAGTCAGGTAGTGAGAAGAAGGTGAAGTCTTCACAAGTGATAGCAGGGCTATAAAGTCACTGAGGCAGGCAGGGTGGGGTTTCTTTGGGACAGGAACAACCAGGGGAAAACTCCCTGAGATGACCAAGAAACCTTGAGAGAAACCAAACTCAAAAGGTACGGATCATACCAGATTGTACAACCACAAACAAGTCTCTTTTTATAACTGTGTGCTGTTATATGGTAAAAAGTGCAGGGTATTTGTTTTGGTTAACATGAAGTTTACTTTTATACAGTGCTCAACATAAATGAGTACATCTCAATGAACACAAGAACAATTTCCAAAATTTTGACATAACCGAGTTTAATAGAACATTTGTTTAGCTCATTACATCAAAGTAAGGTTAATAATATAACTTGGAAAATCTTGCAAAATCTTCAGTTGTATTTAAATTAGTTGATGCAAAAATGAATACACCCCACAACAAAAACTACCACAGTACATATAGTATTTTGTATGACCTCCACGATTTGTAAATACTGCGCCAAGTTTTCTAGGCATGAAATGAACAAATTGGTGTCAAATTACATTGACATGACAATTACAAACATTTATCTTTTTCCAATCTTCAAGAACGTCCTCTTTAAAATGCTGAATGGAGAGTGATGCGATGCCATACAGTTTTGAAGCCATCAGTTCCAAAAACATTTTTCTTTGTCTCATTACTCCAGAGTACAGAGTCCCAGTAGTCTTCTTATTCAGCATGGGCCTTGGCAAATTTTAGGCGGCCTTTTTTGTGCCTGGCCTTCAGGAGAGGCTTCCTTTGTGGACGACACCCATGCATGCCATTCCTCTGCACTGTACGCCATATTGTGTCACGGGAACCAATCACCCCAGTTTGCCTTTCTACTTCTTTAGCTAACCGCAGTGAACTTGCATGGCGATGTTCTTCAACCCTTTAATGCTCCTGTTGAGGTGCTAACTTCCGTGGACGGCCTGGACCTCTCTGTGAGATGGTTACATTTCTATCTTTGTTTTCGTAATTTTCGTAAATTTTTGTATCACTTTTACTAAAGTATTCTGACTGATAAGTAACACTGTGCTGATCTTTTTGTAGCCTTCACCTTTCTTGCGCAAAGAAATTATTATCCTTCTCAGATCTTGTGACATTTGTGGTGCCATTGCTGACAGCATGAAATGGGAAGGGGCATTCTTTGTCAAGTGACCCTTTTATAATCAACTGTCTGCTAGAGAACTGCTTAATGAACAATTAGACTCACCTGTAGTTGAATTCTTGTTAATTAGGACTTTGTTGTCTGAAATTTAGCTGTTCTCTTAAGACTTTCATTGGGGTGTATTCATTTTTGCAACATGGTCTTGAGTTAATCTGTTAGGAAAAAAACTTTTTGCTGTTTGCAAATTAACAAATCTTGTTTGCAATCAATGGCCCACATTTGTGGCAGTATTTTGTAGTGTCCCGTAGAAAAGTTGGAGTAGTGGGGGAGTAGTGTTGGGGTGTACTCATTTATGCTGAGCACTGTACTGTATGTTGCTTTTACAAACAGCTAGTAACACCAGTAGTGTGGTCACATTTCATTTACACAATCATCTGACCTACAAACGAAGAAACTGGCTGTCCCATAGAGACCTGTTTTTTCGAGAATTGGGGGATTGCGAGTGTTTATTGTCACGGCAACCAGTTCTGGATTGCTTGCGTGATAGTTATGCAATATAAATGCATAAAATATAGCTAAATATAAAATCAGGCATGTGGAAAACAGGACATTAAAAGTCCCGGGAAATATGTTTTTAAGGACAGATAGTTAAAAAAAAGTGACGGTCCTGGGGAAACCAGGCCAGGTGGCAATGCTAAACACCAGTCATTGTTTTATAGACTGTTTTAAATAAATCAGTTTAAAATTTGAATCGAATTGAGGCAGTAGTCACACTACTACATTTCCATTTCCTCTCTGTCAAATCAATCAGGAGTTTCTACAAAACACAAACTACAAAATAGCATTCTGCAAGTGTGTGTTTCAAACACACTTATTATAAATACAGTCCATTTAGTCTCTTTAGTTTATTCCTGAGCTGCTTCAAGTCATGTACATCAAAACCAGTTAACAATATCTGTGTCCTTTACAAGACTTTAACACTGTCAGGCTCCTTCAAATAACCACCTCCTCCTATACCCCATTTCCTTCACACTCCAGGGACGGCCGTATCTGTCAGAGTGCTGCGTAAACAGATGAGAGTATGTAGTGATATATAAAGTGTTATCTAAGAGACTGGTAAAGGTTTGGATGGAAATGTGTGTGGGTGTGTGAAGCACTGGATTCGTGTGATGTCCCCGTCTCCTCCTCTGGGCCTCTCTGACATGCCAAACAGTGTGTTACTGATGAGCTGCGGCCCGCCAGCCTCAGCAATCTCCAACATCCGTTCCGTCTTTTCCCCCACCTTCGTCTTTTGGCAGTTTTATTCTCTCTCTCTCTCACACGGCACAAGTGGAGCAAAGCTGTTTTTTTCTTAAACAAATCATGGATGAGGTGTAGTCATATGAGGTGCAGATTGTAGTCTAAAGTGAAGACTATAAGACACTGAGAAGATGTAAACAGTGATTCTGTTTGAAAGTAACTATAGTATACAGAAAATATTATTAGTTACTGCATATATTATAAGCAGCTGCCAAGACTCATCCTTTTAAATTAGCATGAAAACTTTAGTTTTGTTTTTGTTTGTTTGTTTATTTATTTATTTATTTATTTAAATGATATCAGTCACATGATTTAACTTCCACATCTGGATTGTCAGCCTTTACTGGTACATTATTTTTATTTTATTTTTATTACTCTAGAGTTATTTTATTCTACATCCTCTTGATCTTACAGTCATTGTCTTCTAATTTATTGCTCTCGTTCTTAATAATTTTTAAAATGCTGTTTTGAGTTTTTTTTTTTACCTTGTATGTTAAATGTAAAGTGTCCCTATAAATAAAATAAAATTTTCCATGTAGTTTCAAATTTTCAAAAAAACACAAAAAAACAACTCAATTAAACAATATGTAATTGTAATAAAAAAAATTATACAGTATGTAAATACTTTAAGAGATGCATGGCTTAGGGGGTTTAATGACTGCTGTGGCTTTCAACACCTGCACAGTATCCAAGCATATGGTTCACAAATGTAAAAAAAATTAAATAATAAATTATAGTAAATAATAAAATTTCCAAAGATATTCGTAGAACACTGAAGAAATATACAGTATATTACTATAATTTATTCAGTCCACTTTTATAACCACTAGGATTACTGTGTATCGAGAGTCTATTCTGGAAACATTAGGAATGCACCCTTGATAGGACAACACAGGTTATCACAGGTCATCATGCAGACACTGAGATATTTACACCTGGGGCAATTTAGCATAGCTATTATTTGTATTTTTTTGGAAAATGACCTGAGAAACCAATATGGACACAAGTCAGAACATGTAAAACTCCACACAAACAGTAACCTCAGCTTAGAATTTAATCAGGAAACCTGGAGCTGTGATACAGAAATGCTGCTTGCCATGGCAAAATACCACCTAAGAATCATACAAGTCAATCTATGACTTTTGATTGTGCAGAATAACAGAACACAGATACGTGTAAGAGTATGTGAAACTCCCTTTATTTCTCTATATAATCAATTCTACACTAATGCACTTATCCCAGTGTTTCAGTAGTGCTTGGATACTATCAATGTAGGAAGTTTTCTGAATACACCGGAGCCATGATTGGACTGCCTATTTCACGTCTGAAATGCTACGCCCTCTGAGGAACTCCGTTACTGGCCCAAACATGTGGAAATGCCTTGGAGCGAGGTCAGGACTGTACAGGGGATGTGGCAAAAGAACATTGCCGAGTGCCTGAAATGTGCAATGTTGTGAATGATTGCATGTGCAGTTCCCACAGCCAGATGGGTCTCTTCTGCAAGTTGCCGACAAGTTATCCGTTGATTTGCTAGGATCCACTCGCAGAATGTTCATGGGAACGACTGCAGTGGGCTCCGAGCCACCTCGGACGGGATTATTCACGGGTGTAGTTTGCACCTTAAAACTTTATGCCTTTCATCACAAGTCCTGTTTTGACTTGAACGTCCCACTTACATGAAATCCTATTTATCTGATATAGCATAATGATTGACAATAGCAGCAGTAGCATTATTAATACATATAATTTCACATGTTTTCAGTAGTACAGTGCTGCCAAAAAGTAGCAAAACATGATAAAAACCACTGGCCAGCCTTTAAGGGAAGTGATCGTGGTAATGATACCTTTGCATTGTTTTTTTTTGGAATGTCCTGCATTGCCAGTGATCCAATACTTATTTCATTGAAACAAGGGCACATTTCAGTCTGTGGTGTTTTAGGTTCCAGCTGCAGTCTGATAACTTACTTCTGGAATGTCCACAGTTCCAACAGGCCTAGGGGGATCACAGACGGGCTGCCGTCATCAGTCTAGCATCCTCAACAGAACGCTGGCTGACTCTGATCAGCAAGCAAAATAATATCCCTCCCCCATTTTAGATCTTCTGTGTGTTTTCTAGTAGACTCGGACATGGCTACTTGGATAAAACTTTAAAACGTCCATAGTACTTGGAGATGATGAGGCCAATGGTGTCCTAATTAGAGAGAGAGAGAGAGAGAGAGAGCGAGGTCCTGAAACCTTCAAACTGAGAGGAAAAAACATATTATATGCAGACCTAAACATTCTTTTCAAAGAGCAAAATAAAGCAAGAAATCAGGTCCAAAGAAGGGACAGAATAAAATAGTTTATCAAAAGTAATCTGAATTAGTTTGGAACCATCCATGTATACTTCCCTACTATATCGCTTGGCTATGCTAACTGACTTTTGACGGCAATCCATCTGTGACTCATTCATAAAATATATTTTTAGTACAAAAAAAAAAAAATCCAACTTATTACTTGAAAAGGTGTGAGTCTCACCTCATTCACAAATACACTAGTCAATATTTGTCTGGTATAAAATATTCCCTGTGGATTCTGATGATGAATTGGACTTTGTGTGTCGTATCTCGAAATATCCTCGGCGCGTGGCACTGGGGTATGAAGTTCTGTTTGGGCTGCCTGCGGCTCTGGTGCTGACAGCGAGGGTTGATATCATCTCAGGGAGCTGAAGAGAAGCTCTGTGTCCGTCATGCTTTATACAAGCGCGGCCTTGTCTATGTGTTGAGATCAAGCCTCCATCAGAGACACCAAATACAATGCAGGCCTGGATTAAACTTGTCATATTTCAGGCTTGTTTGTCACCGGCCCGGATGGCACCTCTTGCTGTGGGATGCAACGGGGAAGTGATAGTTTTAACAAGCCAACCCTTTTAAGCCTGCGATCGCTAGGCTAAACATTGTAGGAAAAAATTGCAGAAATTGTTTCAGATCAGTGAAAAGTGAGTTTCTGTCATGGTGCCTTCAATACACATTCAACTGTCTTGTGATTTAGTTCCATACGTGAACGCATTTTGTTTTTAATCAGGAAGTTGTAATGGCAGAATGTTAAAAAGATAAGATAAATGTTTAAAATATGCAACATATAATGGGGATTCAAAACTAAATATCGGTTATACTATAACAATAAAAATCTTAGGGTGAGACTTACAGGAAGGAATTTTTTTTTATTATCAATTTTTACATTGATTATTCATTTAAAATAATCTATGCTTTGTACTGTATGTACTGTACGTAAGTTCTTTCTGAAAACAAAATTCAAATTTAAAACCAAAACTTTAAAAAGTTTTCTCAGTTCAGTTTTAAAATTTCTTGTGTGCTACAGTATAGATAGATTTGATAATAAGAGAAATTTAAGTAAATACTCTTGATTATTTTGTTAATCCACATACAGATGCATTATTGTTTGTCTGAATGTCCTGACTCAAAGGACACACTTCTTATTATTTACCCTCCCATTCTACAGTGTCGGTGAGACTTGTGAACAATCAAGACCTAATCAACATTAGATGCACACTTCAAAGACAACAAATGACCCAAGACCCATATCATTCTATAATTCTGTAAGTATTTGTAGTCAGCTCCTACCTTCTGTATGACTGATGGAAAAGAACTGGCAGTCATTAGTGTCATCTTTCTTTTGTTTACATTAATCAGATGCAGACACAAGAAAACTGTCTTTGCATACACATGGGAAATAAGGCCTTTGATAAATCAATCAGTGTTAAGAGCTAAAACTACACCCAAGATGAACATGAGTTGTTGGGAATTTCTCCTAGCTACGCATCAGACCAGAGATAGAGGCTCAATTCAGAGCTATGGGAGGCACCAAGATGAGTATCACTCAAACTTTTCCAACATGGTGATAATTCAGTATTAAAATAAGGGTAGAAAACAACATTAATGTGTTAAATGGTTCTCATCATGGTGTTCAGTCATTGAATGGAGTTTTTGCCTGGACGAAGATCATGTCCACTGCCTTGAATGATTCTTATTCTCAATAAATTACAGTATTGTGTGATTTATCATATTATAGATATTGTTAAAGTATGTAATAAATAGGAGGCTCAGGTGATTGTGGTTCTGGGTTGTTGAACCTGCCACCGCCAGGTTGCAACTTTTGGTCCCTTGGTCAAGACCCTTCTGTCCATACAAGTGTAGTAAGGGAAGATGGGACCCACTGGTCTGTGAGAATGATGTGAAGTGGACAGTGAAAGGGCAGATCAAGATCGGGATGCCTGGAAAGCTGTGCATTCATGCCGTCCCCTACCCTCACGTGATGGGAATGGCTTAACAACAACAACAATGGAATAAATACATTGAGTGAATCTCACCATCAGTAAATTACAGTACTAATAGACTGAGTGGTGTGTGCACATGGTGTGTGCATGAAGTTTGCATGTTCTCATCGTGTATATATATAGTGGAACCTTGGATTATGAGCATAATTCATTCCAGAAGCGGGCTCGTATTTCAAAACACTCATAAATCAAAGCAAATTTTCCCAAAAGAAATAATGGAAACTAAAATTATTCGTTCCACAGCCCAAAAAATAAATACATATTAAAATAATTAATACAAAATATAAAGTAAAAATAAAACAAATTAACCTGCACTTTACCTTAAAAAAAAAGTAAAAATAAATACAGAAAGATAAGTGTTTCTGTTTATGCGCGCAGGCGCTGTGTATGTGTGTGTGTGTTTGTGTATGTGTGTGAAGCTAAAGTAAGAGAAGAGGAGGAATCAGACCACCCCTAACTCTTCGTATCTTACACTTTAACCCTTCCTCCTTTCTTATTTGAGTTTCTCACACACACACACACACACACACACACACACACACACACACACACACACACACACACACACACACACACACACACACATTAACGGAAAGACTGTTTTATCGGAAAAATTATCAAGGAACGTCGCTAATGACACTCGCGTTGAGCGTACACTAAAGGAATCACTGCTGTAAATTAAAAGTAAAACAAAAACTTGCACTTTGAAAAGAATCGCGATAGAGCAGTGTTTCCATTAAGAGTGTGTGTGTGAAGGCAAAAGGAGGAGGGGTGTGTGTGTGTGAAGTGTCGAAATGGATTTTTAACCTCTCTAATGAGACTTTCTTTTGCTTTACATGCGTCCACACACGTGTGTTACACGTGTGTTATATTAACAGTACATGCACACTGATGTTGATTATACCAACGAGAGGCGCACACTAAGATTTAAGAGAGGCGCACTACTCCCACTAAGGGGAGACGATTACCCACAATTCCAAAGTGCAAGAGAGAAAAAACATTGGCTCAGTTCTGATCACGTGACGCTCTGCGTCAAAACAAGAAGCGCATGCGTGCTACATGATACTCGATATTCGTAAATCAAGACTTTGTTTTTCAAGTCAAAATGTTTTAAAAACCTTTGCTCGTCTTGCGGAACACTCGCAAACCGTGTTACTCGCAATCCGAAGTTCCATATATAAATTCCTAGAAAGGCCCCTAACTGTTAACTAATGGAAAAATAATGTTAGGATGCAAAAACTGTCACTGTGATGAATCTGACAGATAAAGTTAAAATAAAGTACCTCAAACATTAGGTTTTATAGTACACAAAAACACACCCAGTTAGTTTGGATGGCAAGTTATTTGTTACCTGTCAAACATGCTATCCAAAAAAAAAAAAAATTATGATATGTTTGTTCCCTTTCAAAAGCTACATTCGATGCTGCGTGAAAACGCTATGGGAACATCTTTTTGTGTTGCCGGTTGTGAAGCATGTGTGTATCAAACATGCCAAATTTTTGGCTTATATAACCACGGTCAGGTGACGTAATCTGATGAAGTGCACCTGCAGGTTATAAATAGGAGTGAACCGGAAACATTCCACCGTTGTTTTGAGTGCTTCGCGTGCGGCTCACATTCTTTAAAGAGAAACCGCGAGCCGCTGCGCATTCCTGGGGTTAAACAGGAGACGGAAACGAGACGGAATTCCCCCTTTTACTCGAACTCTCGCCGGATCAGGAAGTTTTCCGTCCACTTCTCAAGCGCGCCTCGGCACTTCTTGTGAATAGACAGGAAAGACCTACTCTCACTTCCGCGGGTACGGAGGAGTTACTGCAGGTAAGTAATGCATGCGATCAAGCGATTGCATATCGTCTGGCCGCAGAAGCGGGATTTCCCCAAGCGCTCAAGGTTTCTGTCGTGTGGCCGGGGGAGGAGCCTCAGCGAGGCTCTCTCTCTCTCTCCCTTTTTTTGGCGACCTTCATGACGAGTTAACTCTTTCATGGAATAAGCCTTATCTATCCCGTGTTTTTCGTGCCATCAACTTCGATTTATTCGAATATCGTTGATGCGAAGGCGCGGGGTTATATGATGATG
>JAQMYJ010000018.1:16317379-16333622 GCA_030014305.1 Clarias laeviceps | reverse complement strand
GTAGAAAGAAATAAAAATCAGGAACCATCATGGAGTTAGAAAGTGACCCCAAACTTTTGAACGGTAGTGTATATGTACAGTATCTTTTTATTTGATTGTGTAACTAAGACATTCTGCCTAGCGCATTCTGCAGTCTTTAACTAGCTCTGCTAGCATGCTAGATATCGCTTGCCAGAACCAGTTGGTAAGTAAGTAAGATTTCATTTGTTGAAGTACTACAGGATTAGTCTTAGATTAAGACCTTATGTCTGGAGTTATACTATGAATGCTATAATTGCACAATCTAAAAATAAATAAAGTCAGAATAGTGTTTTATAGAACTTAGAAACATTAAATCTAGTCACACGCAGAAGCTGTTACTGGCAGGACTGCACTGTGATTTTCATGAATGAGCATGATAGATGAGGAAAGCGTAAGAATGATTAACATTCAGCTGAAACATGCAGCCAGAAAAAGAAATACCAGATTCCGGAGAAGAAAAACACAAGTGTTTGTTTAAAAGATGTTTTGCCAGGACACACACACCCAATCAGATATATATCGATGGCATAAACAGGTGTCACACACTGTCAAAGCCTTTTTGAGAATTGAAATCCTTTTATAAGATATGCTTGGCATAGCGGAGTGGCGAAGTTAAGCAGGTTTAGCATATATTCATTGTTTCAAGTATTAGAGAGCGAAGTGAGCAGGCCAGAAAGTTGCTGATAGATGAGTCAAAACAGTGGAGGGGAAATATTAGCTTTGGCCCGAGAGCTGAGAGCTGTGCTGTGTGCTCAGTGCTCATGCTGTGGCGTATAATCTTTCGTTGGGTCGCCCACAGTGCTTTTATCAAACACGCAGTCTTTGTAGGTACTGAAAGTACACGCCCATCCACACACAACATGTTCAGGTATGTGACCCTGTACGTTTGATGTGAAGTGTTTCCTGCCTGTCTGTCAGCACAGCAAACTGTGATTTATTGCTGGCCCATACTTCACTTCTCTCTATCACACACTCACACACACATGCCGAAGAATCTTCACTCAAATGACGTTACTCACACATGCTTTTTATCCCCCCTCTCTCTTTCTCCCTCTTACACTCATATATCAATTTCAGTAAAAAAAAAAAATAAAAAAAAACACACACAACCTACAACCTACCTTTGATTGTGCGGAATAACTAAAACACACTTATGAGAGTGAAAACTACCTTTATTTTTCTATATAATCCCCATATATAATGCTACTCTAATGCACTTATTCCAGCATTTACTAGTGCTTGGAGAGCATAAAAGTAGAAAGTTTTCTCAGTCCGCCAGAGAAATGATCAGACTGCCTGCTTCACGTCTGTAACGCTGGCCTTCAAGGAACCACTTCAATGACCCAAACACATGGGAATGACTTGGAGTGATGTCAGGTCTATACAGAGGATGTAGCAATAACTCCCAGCTGAGTTTTCTTGTAATGTACAAGTAGTGTTGGTGAATGATTACGTGTGCAGTTCCCACAGACAGATACGTCTCTTCTGCAAGCTGGCAACATGTTATCCATTGATTTTAAAATATCAGACATTTCATTTGCTGAATGTTCATGGAAATGACTGCAGTGGGATCCGAGCCACCTCCGATCAAGATCGACATTCAGGATGTACGGCCTTCTTTGAAACGTTTGCCTTATTTAGATGTTTCACTGCGGCTAAGAGTCTTATGACCGTATTGTGTTTGAAGTGTGTAAATATCAATCATGACCTTTCATGCCTTCATTTATGACAAATTTTATCACAAGTCCGGGTTTGACTTGAATCAAATATAAATTTGATTATTAATAATCAAATATAAATTTTGGTTAGCACTGTCGCCTTGCACCTCCGGGGCAAAGATCCCACAGTCCTCCCACAGTCTAAAGATCTGCAGATTAGGCTAATTGGTGTTCCCAAATTGCCCATAGTATGTGTGTGTGTGATTGGCACCCTGTCCAGGGTGTACCCCGCCTTGTGCCCTAAGCCTCCTGGGATAAACTCCAAGCCCCGCGCGTACCCTGAATACAAGATAAAAGTGGTATAGATGATAAGTGAGTGAGTGAACTTTAGAAAGATGATCAAGATAGTAGAAAGTGATGTAATAAATTAGCTGTTCTGTCAGATTACAGACCTGGAAGTACTCCAGTGTTTTTTGGTGTCAATTTTCTGACAATTTTTTCTAAACAGTGAACTTATAAGAACTTATAAGAACTTATAATTTTACTTATAAGAAACATCTAAAGAACATTCACAAATTTTAATTATTATAATTGGAAGTCAATTTAAACTCTCAGATCAGGTCAACATGTATTGTTTTCTTTTTTGTCTTTTTTTGTAATGGCCTACTGTATACTGTACACCCACCAACCACTTTATTTGGAACATGTGTACACCTGCTCATTGATGCATTCATGTGGCAGCACAATGCAGATGCAGGTCAAGGTAAATCTGACTACAGTATCATACATCAGGATAAGAATGTGGCGATGAATGTGGGATGCTTGTTGTTTCCAGATGGGTTAGAGTATTTCTTGTTTGCTGATCTCCTGCATAGTATTCTCTAGAGCTGACACAGAGTGATGCCAAAAAAGAAAAAACAAGTGTTGTTGATGAAAAAGGTCGGTGGAGAATAGACTGACTGTTTTGAGCTGATAGGAAGGCAACAGTAACTCAAATAACAAGTCTTTACAACTATGTTGAGCCAAAAAGCATCTCACATATTGAGGCGGAGGGGCTTAGCAGAAGAGGACAATCATCTCAGTCCAGTCAGTCAGAAAAGAACAGGAATCCGAGGATACACTAGGCAGCAAAACTGGGCCTGGGCCTTTTTGACCTGTCCAGTTTTGGTGCATGAGCAAAGCAAAGGTGGTTAATGAGTATAGGAGACTGAAGTGGTAGATAGAGTGTTAAGTTTTAAAATTAATTACAGAAAGAATTATTGCTTGATGTGCCCAGCCAGCTCCAAACCGGGAAAGGGACACATGCATGCATGTTATGTCTGAAGATCTGTTTATTATCAAAGAGAGCATATTTAAGCTTTTGACCATGTTCCCTGTATCATGTACGTCCTCCATACATCAAAAGAACAAAAATCATTAGCATGTACACTATATGGACAAAAGTATTTGGCCAACCCTGCATCTTAATTACTGAATTCAATCAGGCACCTTATCTGCATTGAAGGGCAATCTTAATGTTTCAGCATACCAAGAAATCTTGGACAATGCTTTGCTTCCACCTTTGTGGCAACAGTTTGGGTAATGTCCTTTTCTATTCCAACATGTCTGTGTCCCAGTGCACAAAGCAAAACTACTGTATACCTCTGTGACCTCAACCCCATCGAGCACCTTTGGGTTGAAATGGAATGGAGATTATGAGCCAGGTCTTCTCATCCAACATCAGTGCCTGACCTCATAAATGGGCACAAATTCCCACAGAAACACTCCAACATCTTGTGGACAGCCTTCCAAGAAGAGTGGAAGTTGTTATACTGTACCAACTCCATATTTAAATAAATGTATCTGGATACAATGTCATTGGCCAAAAACGTTTGTCACTACAGTGTCACACAGACAGACTGATGATAGGAAACACATTAGCATTTTCAGGTTAGATAACCGAATGCTATCAGACACAAGCTATTTGTATGTATATTTGTCTGGACATGGACTATAGGAAGTTTTACCATATAAGGAGTGAGGAAGCATTGGGGGGGGGGGTTGTTTCATGGAAATAGAGGCATGGCAAAGTTTGCACAATTTCGGAAAACCTTACATAGACATTTAGTGGAAAAGCATTTTTTTTTTATACTTATAATTAGGGTCTCATAATCTGGACTATGGATGAATATGGATCTGACAAAGCTGCATGCAAAGCTGCTGAATGAGACCCATTGTACATTTATTTAACAAAACATTTCTAATATAACTGTATAAATTTTACACAACACAGTTTAAATATAAAAATATATTTATATTCCTGGAATTTGCATGACAGCAAATTAAATACTTATCCGCTGTGTTGTCTCATTCCAGAATTTGAGGTTTGCAGGCTGGTTTAAAGCTTTCATCATGTTATCCAGCTGAGACTGTGTAAGATCTGTGATTATTTGACTGGTCATCTCATCTCATTTTTTATTTTTTTTTGGTCTTGATCAAACTTGGCTCAAAAACAGCAAGCTGTCTGGAGCCCCTGAATGCTGTTAATGTATGGCAGGCATTTTGGCGCACACACACAAGTACACACACTCACACACATACACACATGATGAAATGTGGTTTATTTGATTATGTATGAAACTATGAGCACAGTGACGCATTTAAAATCTTCTTGCAGAAACATAATTGAGAAAATCTGAAATGACAAAAGGGCTTTCAATATATTTCGATATATAGTGTTATTTATTCAGAGTTACCAGACTAAGTATATATGTCTTATACTAGACCTATAACAATATGATTTCAAGCATGAAGAAGCTCAGGCCTGTAGGACTTCTTTAAACAATGTGTGTTGATACAGATGGTTTCAGGAGAAAGAGCAAAGGAGCGAGGTGGGATGTTGTGATTTCATGCAGGTCAAAGAGATCACACTATTATTTCTTCTTTCCAACAAAACAGAAATGGCAGCGGGGTGAAGACAGAGATCGATCATCCCATTAATCATTTATTTACTCTCAGAAGGCGTGAGGTTCATACGAACCAAACGAAAAAATACAACAAAACAATGGATGTTAATTGTTTTATTATTGTTTTATTATCTCCTCAAAGCTCAAATTATTTCTACCAATCACTCCTACACTGGATTAATATTTAATTACATTTTTGTTTCACTCTTTGGCACCTACTTATTTGCCCAGACAGTTTTGTTGGTCAGCTCAGTAGATTATTAAGATTTTTTTATTTATTTATGTGGTTTGTAAGCCTATATGAGCTGAGATCTGGAGTGTAGAATGATATTCTAAACACATGAAAGGTCTGATCCACGTGCAATGTTCTAATTAGGTTCATTTCCACCAAATCAGCGTCTAGCTGGAAGCTAACCCTGGAACTTTGTCAGGAACCTGAGTTGTTTTTCCAACAGAGAAATGGTCAGTGAATCTAATTTCTAAGCTGCAGTTCCAGAAACTTGCTTTCATTTCTGCCAAGGGAGTATTTAAATCGTAATTCAACAGAATGATAGACTTGAAATATGAATTTGGAAAAAATGAATTCCAGCAGCAATACAAAAATGAGAATTAAAATGTAATTTTAACTCCGGGTTTGCTTTGAATTGAAATGTCATTGAATGGGTGCGGTAAGCTTATCATCCTACTCTGACAATCGGGATATAGGATCTGATTGGCTGGGCCACGGTGGAAGCTGTTGATACACAAAGTGCAGACCTCAGCACCATAACTATCAATGCACCGGGTTTTAAACCAATAAAACCAATATAACGTCCGTAGAATCCCGTAAGTTTTGTCTATTATATTTAATTAGCTCCAAAGAGCTGACACATTTTTGTAGTCATCACTAAAACACTGGATTTGATCATATTGTTTTCGTCTCTGGGAGCTCTGTATTATATCATGCCTAAGAACACCTTACCTATGAAAAAAATCAACATAGCACGTGCTGTCTTTGTGTCTTATTGCGTTATTAATTTGAATCTATCAGATATTAAACTGACAAGCAACAGATACTACACTTGATTAGAGCAAAAGGATTGAGATAAAAAAAAAGCTGTCAGTTTATATAACTTGTTATTTTGCAAGTCCCAGCCTGTGCAAATTAAAAACCTGTGGAAATGTATTACTTGTTAAATTCTTGTCCTTACAGTACATAGAAAGCCTGTGGTCTTTCTTATGTGTTTTGAGACACTGCATAAGAGGGAGTGCTGTTGTGATGAATATCGGAAAGTTAGTAATATGCTTGTAGACAGGTGGTTGCACCACCAGTGCTGAAGCCATCACAGCCATCAACAGCATCGGTACTAAGTAGCCAAAAGATGAGGAGAAAAAAACTATATTTCCACTTTAGAATATCAGCTCCGTTAACTTCCAAGTTCCAGTTGCTCTTTTCAGTACTTCGGACCATATTGACCTACTTTCACCCATGATGGTGACCGACAGTTCAGGTAATTAATGGTTATTAGAACACCTGGGATGAGGAGTGATGAATGTAGTTAAATGTCCGAGCACTAACTCTCTTGAAATGTCTCTCGTCCAATCAGAACTGTTTTATAGTAGTTTATCGCCTGTAATAAATTGCATAAACCAAGCTGAAAGTCAAGGTTCAAACAATACAAAAGATAGTATAGAGGTTCATGAGTATTTGTCAGAGAAGGAGCAATACTGAGTTTCTAGCATTTATGTTGACTATGAAGCCAAGCTCATATTATACTTTTAGGTGAGACAAAGCATATATCATATGGAAAGATAGTATATCATATAGAATCTCACATCTGCATTATTTATCCAGAGATCTTTGATCTCACACAGTTCAGTCATAATCATTAATGTTACTCGATCGATGTTTGTCCTTGACAGACACATGTTTAAATAACTTATTCCATCTGAATAGTATGTACAGGGATGAGAGAAGATCAGAGAAGAAATTGGATCCCTCGGATGAAAAGAAGTAGTTAAAGACCGTGACGAAATAGGAGAGGAGATCTAAAGAGTGAAGGAGCCTCAGTGTGCTGATTCCGGGTCATATCTGGAGCTGATTAGTGCAGAATGAAAGTTAGAGATGAGAGGAACTCTTCCCAGAAGTACTTCAAATGACATTAGAGTCATTCAGTGTGTTCGAGAGCATTAAATCAAGTTTGTCTTCAGAGGGCATTTAAGTCCTTAAATTCTTACCAAGAAAGCCTTGTTTCAGTTAGAGCTGCATAGTGAAGAGTTTGTGAACCGTGGAAGGGACACTGCAGCATGCAATACGTACAATATAATCCATATTGTAAAAAGAAATAATTGAATTATACAAAGGGTATTGTGATACTATAACATAAAACAGATGGCGCATTGAATAGGATAACATTAATGAGTCATCACATTAAGGTGGACTGGTGCTCCACACAGGGTGTATTCGCATCTCACACCCAGTGTTTCCACGATAGGCGCTGAACCCAGACCACCACCCTGACCATGATAAAGCATGTACCGAAGATGAATGCGTGAATAATGAATCTTCAGAGGATCTCTCTCTCTCGCTCTCTCTCTCTCTCTTTCTCTCTCTCTCTCTCTCTCTAACACACACACAGCCAAATTCTCAGGGTGATTTAAAGATAGGGAAAGAGAAGCTGAGGAATTTAATTAGACAGAGTTATGCACCATAGATCACACACACATGGTCTCACTGAGATGGCTCTGTGTGTGTGTGTGTGTGTGTGTGTGTGTGTGTGTTGCTCCAGACACATGTGGCTTTGTGACCTCCTAAGAATAAAGCAAGTCTCATATCTGGTTAACTCTATAATGCTTCTACATGTGACTTATAGATGTTTTGACAATTTATAGTCATCGCTAAATAATTCAACATATAAAAAAAAAGACAAAAAGAAAAAAAGGAGCTAATTTCTCTTGGGACAGAAGAATAATGGGATAAAACAATTGCACTTTATAGACCCATGAGCCACATGTGTATAACTGAGCACTGTTGCTCCTGCAGCTTATTAGAACTATGATCTTGTGTTTGATGGTAAAGATTATTCAAGATAATAAGATGGTTATGAATGACAGGAAACAGCTGTGTGGAGTACAAGAGGGTGGGAGGAAGGAAAAGACAGAAATAGAGAGACAGATAGTGAGAAGCATCCAACTTATTAGTTGTTCAACTTGGATTCCATAAAGGCTCTGAGGGTCAGGCATGATTACCTGATAACACATCAGTGTACATGGTGGTGTGGCTCCAGTGTTGGCAAACGAATTTTGATCCACTTCATCTGTAACATGTGTCTGACTACCACAGATAATTTCACCACAGTTGCACACCAAGACCTAGAATAATGCCTAGAATAATGTAAAAAAAAATCCACCAAAATTGATCAGCATAACATTAACCACATGACTAGGTCCCTTTTGAAGAACTTCCAAAACTGCACTGATGTGTTGAGGCATGGATGCCACAGAACCTCTTATGGTATGCTGTGGTGTTTGGCACCAAGAAATTAGCAGCAGATCCTTTGAGTGCTGTAAGTCGCCAGGTGGGGCCTCCATGGATTGGACTTGGTTACCCAGCATAACCCATAGATGCTTAATCAGATTGACATGTGGGGAATTTGAAGGCCAGGTCAACACCTTGAACTCTCTTATTTTCCTTAATCCATTCCTGAACAACTGAAGCACTGATACACCGTTTCTTCAAAAAGAAAAACTCTCACCATGCTTTAAAAATCCACTACTCAGCATAGCATCATCACTGAATAGTAATAATATGAATTATAACAGTGAGTGTAGGGCTCCACAATGTTTCTCTGCTGATTGTGCTCTGGTCAAGTAAGAACTAACACCTGCTAATGCAAACTGGCTGAGCCCTGCTGGTTGCAAAGGTATGCAACTGGATTGACCTTCTTGTAGCAGGGGCCAATTTGTTGAACTTTACTTGCAAAAGAAGGTCATCTGTGGCCAACCACACCTATTGTTCATGGCCAGAGGCTTAGTTTTACACACCTTCTTCTATTGGTTGTGCCTCTCTGTACTGCCACTTGCAGTGCTCACCTAATAGCAGAAGGTGTTGTGGGTATACTCCACCCAGACCAGATGTTGGGACCATGCTGATGGGTTGGAGCAGTCAACCCCTGATTCACTCTCTGAGTCTGGCCACTGGACTGGATAAAAGCCCAAGTATAGACTGGTCAATGCACACAGGGATGACCCCACACCATGGGCCCAGACCAAATGCTGCAAAAGGATATCTGCCATCTCTTTAGTACACGGTGATAAGCCAAGGGGATGCTGCCACATAGGCCATGCTGCCACAGAGGCCCAGGCATTCCTGTCCATAATGGGCAAGTAAAAGCACCTGCACACAACTCTAGGGTACTCATGGCCCAGGAGAGGGCCTGAGGTTGCATGCTTGAAGAGATATTTACATAGATATCTCAGTGGACCACTGTAGAGCCCTGTGGAGCTCCTATTCCAGACGCCAGTGCACAAGAGCCACAATTCAAGTGGAAGGGAATATGGGCTGGGGGTCAGGTTTATGTAAGAGCCTGGTCCACTATGTGGAGAAGACAACTGGTCCAAGAGTCTTTGTGCTGAGCTTATGAATAGCACAATGTTAAAGTGGGGAAAAAACAAGGCCCACCTGGTCTGCTGGGCTTATGTGCTTTTGTGGAACTTTTCCTACTGCTGAGCTCATCATTGCATTCCATATTTTTAAGAATGTACCAAATTGTTGAACCTATGTATTTAGCCCCTCACATTTCACCCATCTGATGAAATGACCAGATGTTTACCCTCCTTAGCTTCTTTCATTTGACATCACCCTAAATGTATCATGGGACTGGAGACATCTCTCTCTCTCTCTCTCTCTCTCTCTCTCTCTTTCTCACACACACGCACACACACGTCATTAATAATAAGTGTGTGAGATGAACACACAGCCATATACCCATGATGTGTTAAACTCATACAGAATTAATAAGGACAAAGGTGAGGGAGGTCATAATTCACTTTGGAGTTATGGTTACAGGTTGAAGGTCAGAGTTCAGTGAGTCAGTAGTAACAAATGGAGATGATCAAATTTTAAAAGTTAACCCGAAACAATACAAACAAGTTTCTGCTCAAGAGTTTGTTTATCTCATATAGCCATGCCTGTGTGTGAATGAGAACACACCTACACACAACCCTCACTCACACTCTTCACTCTCCTGCCATCTGGAAAACTTGATATGACCTGATACTTACCGTACATCAGAATCACCTGGAGTTAACAAAACACAGATAGGGTTTTTGAATATGAAACAGTGAATTTAACTGTGATATAATCTATACATTGGATGAATGCTGGGGATAAAAAAGTCCCATCTTTGCCACGTTATGACAGGATGTTTTCTTACACAAATTCATAATAATTCCATAATCAGTGAGCAAAAATAGATTGTTTTTTATGTTAATGTGAGGATTGAGGTGGGTCTACTGTACAGGTATAAAATTAAATATATTTAATTTTCATCAAAATCTGTTTGAATGATGATGTATAAGTTTGGAAATGGGTGTATATATTTAGCTTGATGCTAATGCTTATTTGGTGGCTACATAATCATCATAGTTGTTGATTTAAATAAAGTAAAGTACACATGGTCTGACCTTGGCAACATGGTCAACATAATCTGAAGCTATAAATGACAATTTTCTGTTCTTGCTTGTCCATGGTGATTTTATTGTCCATAAAGTAGCTCATGCAATTTATTAATTTATTATTTTATTATCTATTAATAAATAGCAGTTTAAGACAGTCTATTATATATACAATGTATATAATTGTGTAAATTATATACATATAATACATATATGTACTGTATTATATGTATATAAATATACAGTATGGTACATTATGGATTTTACCAAAGTTATCGAGTTTTTGCATTATTGTGTTACAGTTTCAAGAAATTCTGACTTACCACAGTAACACTATTTCTCTAGTATAAACACACACACTACATGTGCACCAATAACATTATATACTCACTAATAGTTATTATGCAGAATTATTATTAGAATTATATATAATTAATATGCAATTAAAAATAACACCAATTTTACAATCCGTTGGAAAATAAATAGACAACCAATGTGGCAAAAAGAGAAAAAGAAAAAAAAAATTCATTTGTGAAGTTTGCTAATATCAGTAAAAACTTCATATAAAATAAATATTTCAAACAATAAATAAACAAACAAAGATATATTCATTGCAATAATTAAATAGATTAATTATTTGACAGTAGAATTAAATAGATGAATTAACAGTCATTTGAACATTTATTTGTTTTTTTTAAAATACTTCATTTAATATTATTACATTAATTTAATGGAACATTATTTTAAAGAGTAATTGTATAAAAATACATGTCACTAAATGAATGTAAAGTTTTATGGCTAAATATCCCAGTGTCAGCTTCTTAAAAATGTAATCTATGTATTTTTTTCTCAACATATACATTACATATACAGTTGGTTTGGGTTTAGAGACTATAACACTCAGTTTTACATCATCTCATCACTCAGACTTTTCACCTGACAGCTGCAGCTGCAGTTAAATAAGCCAATGGAAGCAAATAACCTAATAAATGTACATGTCATGGACTTGTTGCTCATCTTGGACGGTTATTGGTTTGTCTCCTGATGACTGAGAAGGACACTTTTATCCCTAGAGCTCGCACCGATATCCTAAAGGAGGAGGTGACATGCTGTCTAGGACATGGACACCACAAGGCATTTCCTCTGCAGAACCACAGGCTCAGTGTTGTTGTTCATCTGAGAGTGAGACACTCAGAGAAAGAGGGGGCCAGAAAGGAGAATGTAAATGAGCACACCAGGAAGAGGAGGGGAAAAAAAGCATATGCCTCATCTCACTCATCACTGTTTTCTCTTTGTGTCTCTCCTCTGATGTGCCTCCTGCAATCATGTATCTTTTCTCCCTGTTTTAATCTGTGATGTGGTCCACCTCATCACAGATGAAGAGAATAAAGTGGCCCAGAGGTAAATTTAAGGTGTTGTAGCTCCTCCTGGTGGTAAAGTAAAGTTACTGCTTTGTGTGTTTGTTGTTTATAGTTTTAATGGCCTGGTTCGATTTTTGTCTGTGTGCATGGAGTTTGTGCTTGGTGGGTTTGCTTCCACAGTCCAAAAACATGCGGATAAGTTTAATTGGCTTTCCCCAAAAATTGGCCACCATGTGTGAGAGTGTGTGGCTTTCAGTGGATTGGCACCCCGTCCAGGATGTACCCTACCTTGTGCTCCAGGCCCCCTGACCCTGAATACAGGATAAAGCAGAATAAACAATAAGTAAGTAAGTGAGTGAGTGAGTGGGTATTTTGAGCCTGTGTATTCAATTAAATACACAGGCTGGTGATACAGGAATGTAAAGTTTCTGGATATGAGATAAAGTACACATGGGAGGGAAATAAACCAGGAGAGGGGCTTTGCCTAAGAGTGTTTATTAGGGGACTGTGATAGTTGGAGAATGAACATACTGAAAGCAATTGCTGTTTATCTGCTATAATATAAGAGAGAGCAGGAACTAACTTGTTTTACAGAACATTAAATGTAACTAAAACCACACACACACACACACACACACACACACACACACATACACACACACACACTATGGCATAATATTGCTGGGGCTATGATGTTCCATAATGTTCTCTCTCTCTCTCTCTCTCTCTCTCTCTCTCTCTCCCTCTTCTTCTTAGGACCCAGCACCGAGCCTTGTGGACGACCAATAGAAAGTCTTTTTGAAGCTGCATTACCTATTTTTTTCCTTGTTGTCCTACTTAACACCGTCCACTGAAACTAAACTGTGATCAGTAAAAAGCCACTCCCCTCAAAATGACTCATTCCATCCAAAGAACTGATTCTCACTTTGTCAGGAACATTTTATCTATAACCATGCCTGGAAAACATTTTCTCTGTAATGTTCAGCTTTGACTTGGACTGGATGACAAGGCACTGAATGCGTTCTCCTGCACAGCACTGTCACAAAGGATTTCACTTTGCAGAGAAATAAAGACTATGCTAAGATCAGGAGGAGAAAGGAGGATTTAAACCATCTGCTGTACTGCACCTGGGCTCCATGGATGAGCCTGAGCTCATCTGATGGAGTGTAAGGACATGTCTTCTGTTGATATTGTGCACTGTGATAGTTTCAAACATATTTCCTGTGATATAACTATGGTTTTTGATGGATCTGTTTATTATCAACTCATGCATTCCTCACCATTGCTTAAAATCTGGATATAATGTTCCTCCATGTGACCAGATCCTTGTTGAAATAAGTAGGAGTGATGCTTAGATTTTAGAATGCAGGTAGAGAAGTGCACTGATCAGCATCAGAGGTCACTGAGCTGCTGTTATTTGGGAAATTACAGTGCTTTAAACCATGATGCTTTCTAGGAAAATTCTACTAAAATGCTGGATTGATCACTCAGCTATTAATGGACAGAAGAACATAATTTTGAAGAAGCAGACATAAGAATGTTAAAAACAATATTGCACTCAATTCTGTTTAGGTTGCTTTGTTTAGGTTTTTGTCCCAATGCAGTTGGAACTGATCTGTAAAAACTTATGTTGATTTTTTTTTTATGTTAAAAATATAGTGCAATAATTACATTCCTATTTTTAAGTATCCCACACTTAACATTTTACGTAATTCTTTTATTAAAAAGACTGTATTTACAAAAACAACAACTGTATTTAAGTCTTTCGCCTGTCAGTAAAATTAAAGATTTTATTTAGGCTTCTTATGACTTATTCCAACTTTTTAGAAAATCGTGGAGTGTGATTCTCAAAATAAGGTCAGTGATTTCGCACATACACGCACATGACATCCCTATTGTGCATGCCCAGCCGTTTTGTTTGACACTGACCATACACCTTACTCTGCATGGCTCAGGCTTCTGCATATTTTATCATTGCAGTGTTAATGTTAAACAAAAAAATGCATGTTACTATATTTATTGTTGGTACAAAATATTCTCTCAAAGAAAAAAATTAAATGGCCTACCTTAACCACCAGCCAAATCACCTACATGCACTCCAACAACTTTATGTAGGGCAGCAGGGGCCCTGATTAAGAGAGAATACAACAAACCACAGGGGAACAACTGATACGCACAACAATTTGGCACAGGTTTTATGCCAGATGCTGTCCCTGACGCAACCCTCCCATTTTATCCAGGCTTTGGACCAGCACTGCATTAAGTGGCTGGGAATTGAAACAGGGCCTTCTGCATGGTACACTAAGCCACCAATGCCCCACAACTAAACACAGCCAATATTATGTGAAGTGAAACAGTCATGCAGGAGCCGTGCAACAAATAGGGCAGCGAAGAAACAAAAGAAATTATAAATTGTAGAAAATCAAGATATTATAAATTGTAGGATAGAAAAAAGTGGATCAGCCACTGATCCCAAGGGTGAGTTTCATCTAATCTAATGAAAGCACAAAAATATTAGGCTGCATTTAATCTTTTAATTAAGCAAATCCATGCCTTCAAATAGGGTTTATTTCATAGATCAGTGCTAGCTCTGCATAGTTAGTTAATTTAGCCTAGGCATGTGGCTCTTTCATCCCTCTGCTGCGGCTTTGGGAAATAAATAATGAGTATTTAATTTAAATGTATTTATATTTTAGTCCATTATTTTTTTTATGCAATTCTAAATGTAAAGATTTTGGTGATCTTATAACATTAAAATAAAACGTGTTTAATCTTATGTAGCTCAAAACATTTGTCACAACCGCCGATGTGCGGCACGCGGTTTTCGAGCCCTGTTTTTATTCAGGTTAAAAGCTGACTGCACGCTCCAGTACACGCGATAAAAGGATGACGGTACACAGAAGCAGATAGCATTTTTGGTTTGCTGCAGGTGGATAATTTCAGTTCAGCCTTTTGTTTCATAAATTCAAAGTTCAAAATGTTTTTTGTTGCATGCAGAAATAATATTCATTTTCTCTGTAGCAGTTCATTGATGTCATAAACGCCACACACTATAGTTTTTTTTTTATATATATATATAAACTATAGTTTTTTAAATACATAGCATAAAAGTAAAAAAAAATAAACTGATAAATGCAGTGTAATCTTTATTTTAGATGTCAAAAGGGTTTTGTGGCTCCCGGTGTTTTCTTTTCTGTGAGAGACGGGTCCAAATGGTAAAATTTCTGCAAAATTCTACATGTTATGAAAGCACAAAAAATATTAGGCTGTTTGTAATCTTTCACTTAAGCAAAATAAAAATATATTTTTTATAAGCGAACTTTCTTTTACAGTGTGAAATCTAATCTGGTTTCTGGAAAACTTGCTTTTTTGTTTTGTCTTTTATTACTGTAACGACGCGGGTCTCACGAGGGGTTTAGCCGCGCAAAAATGCTTTGCATTGTTTGGAACGGACAGATCCGCAGGCTGCCACCACGCGGAGTTCTAAACATCATCTTCTTCTTCTGGTGGAGTTCTAAACAGGCGAAGGCGCAGCCATTTATAGACACGCGGTTGCCAGGCAACGCCGCAATCAGCCTGGATACGCCGCACCTGGCGGCGTGTCTATATTTAAGGGTCCCGGTACTTTGTGCGATCAGTTACTGTAGGTAGCAGTAGACGGCGGAGCTCTGTTTATTTTTGTGTTTATCCGTTTTCTTTTGTTTCCTTTAAGTTCCCTAATTAATAATCCCACACTATCGGGAAGGTCTTCCCGTGCGTGTCACAAGCACTCTCACAACCCCTATTTCATTGACCCTCTCTAAAGCCCTGCGGCTCTCCATACAAGAATCCTCTGAAAGTACTGTATAACACACTGTTCCAAGAAACACATAAAGCCTGTAGTGCATAAATAGGAATTATTTCCCCAGCAGAGTTCCATCATGAAAAAACAAGCTGTATCATAAACCACGTTCTAGTGTCTTATGAAAGCTCATGAGCTGATGGACACAGAGCTGGCGGAGATCGAGCTCATGGACACATCTGCCCCCTATTGGCAGTTCAGCCCACAAACTTGTTCTTCTCACACCCACCCACATGCCCATCATTTGCTATGTGGAATGTCTACAGTGCTGTATCAGGAACATGGACGGTGGGGATTATGATGAGATTTGGATTTAGTCATTAACTCAGTGGCCCTGCAGTAATAATAATAATATTAATAATAATGTATACTTGTAAGCAATGATGAGTGGGCCAAGCACCTGTGCAATCGCCACCCGGACGCACCAGACAACCTGTGTGCCTTTTGAGCATGTTAAGACCTCCAAAAAGCCCCAGATGCTGATGTCATTCAATGTGATGTCACTTACTATGATGTTACCCAGGAAGTTATTAGCCACTTTTGAGCATATGTTTAAGGCATCGCGATGGCTGTAGTGTAGCTGCTTTGCGACAATGTCAAGTGTTAAAAGTGCTATACAAATAAAATTGAATTGAATAGTGTTTGTGTAGGATGTGTGTGTGTGTGTGTGTGTGTGTAGGATGTGTTGTGTGTGTGTGTGTGTGTGTGTGTGTGTGTAATGGGTGTCCATTGTGTGCGTTTTCCAAATGACCCAAAATATCT
>JAQMYJ010000018.1:16259655-16314557 GCA_030014305.1 Clarias laeviceps | reverse complement strand
AAAGCACATGATACAAATGTTATGAATTAAGTTGCATTTCAATGAGGGAAATAAGTATTTGATCCCCTACCAACCAAATTTTAATTTAAGAAGGTGCTCCTAACAACAATGTGGCATGTGTATAAAAGCCAATTGTGTGCATAAAATGCTGATGTCTAGTTAAGGTGATGCTTAAAGCAAGCTTGGCAAATAGTGTGGGAGCCTTATTAACATGCTCATGGCCTTATTAACATGCCCACCTTAGCAAGTAAGACTTCAACGTGTTTTTTTCGCTCCAGGGGTGCATGTTCAATCCACAGCATGGTGGCAAACACCACCTTCTCATCTTTCACATTCAGCTCATTTTTCTCAATGATCTCACAAAGCTCCTCAACCGTGAGATCCAGGAATGCCTCAGAGTCACTCAGCACCTTCTCGAAGTTGTACAGGATGAACCGCAAGGCCTGCTGCTGCAGCTTCGTCAAAAAGTAAATGCAAGCAAAGCACCAAATACCTATACAGTTCTTCTGGCACAGCCGAGTCATCAGGACCATGCAGCACTCATTCACCAGGCTGTCCAACACATTTTTTTCCATAAATTTTACGTGCTGTACATACATGTATTCCTTGATCAACTCCAATATCTCTGAGGAGGCTCCAGGGATGGTGTACTCAACTTTGTCACACTGGATGACCTTGTGTGCGTGAAACTCGGCAACGGCCGCTGTCAAGAGAATGTTACATAGTTTAACTGAACATTAACACTGATTACATATACATGAGAAAATACTTAGTGATGACAGGGATAAATGGATGGAAAGACGAACAGATAGACAGAGCGCACATGAGGGTTAGTGTAGCCTGTGTGTGTATTATTACAGATAGCAGGGTAGATATGTACATCAGAAATTTTATTACAAAAACTGTAACAAAATATTATATAATTGTTAGACTATACACTCTCAAAACCCACTAATAACACACTCTTATAATATCACACTCTCAAAAACACTCTCTACATAACACATTATCTAAACTCACTTTTCCTCACTCTACCCTCAATTTGCAAACTGGCACTTGACCAAACCCACACTTCCTCAACACATTACATGGATCAACTTTAATACTTTGCTAGCAGAAGTACCCTTAGTTGACGGGAAAAGAGTTTGTCGAAAAAGATAAAACATTAAACCCAAAAATAAGCTGATCAGCTTTAATGTAATTAGTGATATTATTATTATTATTTCAGGGTGAAACTCATGTACTGTACATGTCTGCATGTCTTTCTGTACTGTATGTCGTCATAGTGTGTGATTAGGGCCCAAGCACAATGACATCAGCCCTCTGTCGTCATAGTGTGAAGGGCCCTATTGTTTCCTAAGGATGTTTTTTCTCCAGCTTTTTGGGCTTTTCGGGGTCTTAACATGCTTAAAACCTCATGACAATTGGCAGACAGGTTGGAATCTGCTGCCACTAGGATGCCTGAGAGTCTCACACAAGATTTTGCTGCATAGCTCATATGTTATCATAGCTCAGCTGAACAACTTATTTTGTGTAGTTTGCTAAAACGCACCTGAAGGAATTTGATATACTATAAAATTTTACTTATGGTGCTGGTTAAAATAGGGGAAAATCCTAAGTACTGCACGTTTCATTAAATTCTGTCCAGTCTGTTTTGCATGATGCTGAGACAAATTCTTGCTGGACAGATATACATATAGACAGATAAACAGACATTTTTTTTCTGAGACTTGTTTCCCGCATAGTAATAGAAACATAATAAATACTGAAAGAGCAAGTTCTGACCAATATACAGACAAAATATTTTTTATATATAAATTATATAGTCTGGCCCCTTGGAATGAATTCTTGATGCAAAATGGCACATACTGAAAAAAAAGATGAGCATGCACTTGATTGAGCCTTTCTCTGTCATGGAGTTGATGGGCTATTCCAATGTGAAGACTGTTGCCTTGTCTCAGGGTCGTACCCATACAACCTAGTTTTGTCACCATGATCCTCGACATGAAGGATGGGTCATCCATTGCATGTTTCTTGGCAGACTTCGATGTGATTTCTTGGCAAACTCGAGAGAAAATTGAGCAAAAATAGTTTAGCTAATAATTGCATAGATAGTTTTTTCATAATTAGGGCCCAAGCACTATGACATCAGCACTAAGTCATCATAGTGTGTGAAGGGCCCTATTGTTTTCCTAAGATATTTTTTACCCACCATTTTGGGGGTCTTAAAAGGCTCAAAAAATCATGGGAAATATCCAGACAGGTTGGAATCTGTTGCCATTAGGATGCCTGAAAGACATCATATTAAGTGACATTATATTGAGTGACATCATAGTATGATGTTTTTTTTCCAGCATCTGAGGCTTTTTGGAGATCTAAACATAAAATTCCCCACCTTTCTAAAATTCTGTCATAATGGGTATGTCCCCTTTAAAAGGTATGTGCCCGGTGTGCCCATTGTCGTTCTGGAGCACCAGAGTAGGCAAAGGGTAGGTATAGCAAAATGTGGCTAAATAAACAGAATGGAACAGTTAATTTCAATAGGATTTAATTAAAAAATAAAAACAAAATAATCACATCCAAATGCTTCTTTGTGCACCATGTCTGTATATTGTGTGTTTATAAGGGGAAAAAATCCCTACAGGGTTCTGGGTAATGCAGGTCTGATCACCAGATAAAGATGAATTATATAAACTGTTTGTATCCATTTTTTTTTTAAAGCCTCAAGCGGTTCACTAACCCACTCGTTCCATTTCTTACTCTCAAGTTTAACATTTGAAAACATACAATTCTGTCACTTATTTAAAGCAACAGTGACATAAAAAGTAAATATCAGATTTAGTGAGTTTCCAAGTAAACCAAGATCAGCCCTTTTAAGTGGCATGTTTTTTTTTTTTTTTAGGACATGTATTGCTAAAACCATTTCATGAACAAAGTATAAACATTGTAATACAGAGAGAGTTCATGTTATCATAGATAATAAGCTTATATAATGTATATACAAGACTTAAACAGTTTAAACTTAATACCATTAACTCCTGGCCTGTGGGCTAGTTTTCTCCATGCACAAATTAATCCAAGTCATCATGCTATTCTGATCTGCCTGTCAGAAATCAGTAAAAACATTTAAGACACTTGGATGAAATGTAATCTGTGTCAGCATACCTGGCTCTAATTCGATATCTCCCTGGAACACTGGTGTATGGAATTACAGCTCTGCTATTGGCACTATGATTAATTGTCTGCTAAAAAAAAATTAAGGTGCATATATTTAATACTTCATGATTGAAAAAACAAAAACAAAAATAAATGTTTTAGGCAGTTGCACAAATGGTTTTTGAGAAGATTCTTCTAAATTCTGGAGCTTTCATGTGTCCATGGCACTCAGATTATTGCTGTCAACAGTACAATGATTATTCCAATAAAAAGATAAGCTTTTGGTAATGCAGGTTTGTGTGGGTGTGTGATTTTAATCATCGCTTTTCCACTGTCCCAGCACATCCACTGAGCTCTCTGGATCCAAGATCAACAGTCACAGAAGCCAAATATCCATGGGGCCGTGGAGTATTGAAAATGGCACTGTAGTCTGTCAGACTGGTGTTCAATCCTAAACACAACATAGAAGAGACAGAGCAGTTAGAGTGCGCGTGTGTGTATATATATATATATATATATATATATATATATATAGTGTTACCATTCATTGATGTACAGTACAGTAGCTACACATTTCAATAATAAAATGATTAAAACTGAAAATGTAGCACAGATGAATTGGAGAATCACTTTTACAGTTGGGGTCCGAAATTTACATACACTCATCATGAACATGAATATCATGACGATATTGGACTTTTAATGAGTTCTTTGAAGCGGTCTTTTCTAGGAGAGTATGATTGTACAACAAAAATCTTTCATTAAAAAAAAAAAAAAAAAAAAAAAACGAGCTTTGAGTGCAACTGGGAGCTTTACTCAAACAGTCAAGAAAGGCTTAAACAGTCACTTACAATGAAGAGGAAATTAGTTCAGATGCTGAGAAACAACTGAGGAATCGCCAAGGACTGGAAACTGCTGGAGCAGCAGTGTCACTGTGTACTGTGTACAATGTAAAAGAGTTTTACATTGCCATGGACTGTTAGGCTGTCATGCAGGAAAGGAGCCCCTGCTCCAGAATCAACACTTCAGCTCGACCAACATTTGCAGCTGATCACATGAATAAAAGCCTTCTGGTGGAATGTTTTGACCAGATGTATGCTTGGAGAAGTCAAGGTAACACATTTGACCTCAAGGGCACTGTATCAGCTGTTAAGCATAGTGGTGGAAGCAACATGCTTTGGGGCCTTTTTGCTGCCAGTGGATCATAGCAAAGTGGTTGAAATAATAAAGAAGGAATTCCAACAGGACAATATACCCAACCACACATCAAAACTAGCTGTGAAAAGGATAAACCAGGCTAACTTTATGCATTTGCAGCCTTGACCCGTGTTTAAAGTTTGAGTCTGTGCCAGGAAACCAACAAATGTAGTTGAACTAATTCTGCCAAAAAGAGTGGCCAAACATTCATCCAGAATTCTACCAGAAGCTTGTTGATGAATAACCAAAAAGTCTGCTAAAGGTGAAACTTACTAAGGGATATTCAACCAAATATTAGATGTGCACTATGTACTGTATAATTTTGACCGTTGATTTCAGAAACCTCAAACAGTGGAGTTTTCTTCTTTTGAAGATGTATGTTGTAAAATACAACATAGACAAGTTAAAAAATTTATGTTCATGATGTTTATGTATGTAAGTTCTGACCATAACTGCATGCCTGTTCTGTCGTGACACACTCCAGAACAAGGGCTGTAAGTGGATCAAGACTAACACCAAAACTATCTACACAAGAGCCAGGATAAGACCAGCAGGAAAATGACTTCAACATGCACTGAGAGGCATTAAAGCTTTCTGTACAGTACATGCCAGGCATGGAGAACAGGCCAAAGCTGAAGAAGACCTTCTGTTCCCACAGAGTCACAAATAATGACAAAGAGCATGGATTTAACTCTAAAGCCAGTGAATAAACAAATGGCACAAGAGGACAAACCCATTCGGATACAGCATGAAAAAACAAGCAACAGTGCCTTGAGACAAGTTGAAATTGGTTAAAAAAGAGCTCCAGTGTGTTCCAATCTGCCAGATTAGACTAAAAGATGCAATTGATTAAATATAATAATGTATGGCTAGTTAGTTAGTACAATGTTATGATTAAGTGTATGATTATGTAGCACACTGTAAGCTCCAATTTTGTTTTTGGGCATCACACAACAAGTAAAATTTGAGACTGGCTAGCATACTTATTCTCTCCTGATATATTTAACCATCAGGTGTACTGTATGGAGTGCAAGAAGAGGAGTTACATAACAGTTTTGTGCAAAACTTCATCAATATTTCCACATACCTGCATTATCTGTGTATGGTACAAATTGTGCCACAGCGAATGAGAGTAGTACAGCATGTGGTGGAGTAAATAAGGAAAATGACAAACCGTTAATAAGCTAATTTTAAAGCTGTGATTTCTGTATGGAAAAATCCAATCCAGGTGTAATCAGTAACGATCTACAGCATTGTGCAGCCCAAATGAATTGTCCTATAATGGCAGAAGTAGAATGAAAGTAGAAAGGAAATGACACTACAATTTCAAAGCACTAAAGGAAGTTGATGCTGCTGAGACAGTCACACAAGCACGAGCACAAAACAAACCCATTACAAATACACAGCTAAACAAGCACAGATCACGGCAGAGCGTGCAGGACAGTCCAGGAATGGAAAGCACAGCGGTTCTAATAGAGGTTCACCTACGCTCCCTCCCTTACCTGCGTCACTGGTCACCTTCGCTAGATGAGATCTCCGTCTCTTTATGAACCACTACTTTGGTGACCGACATGTCTGGGTGCTGCTCTTTGATCTCTTTTATGGCCTGAGCCAGAGCCTTGTTCAAAAAAAATGCCACATAAGACCAGCAGGGGGCACACAGGAGAATCGCCACAATTAGGATAAGAAAGAATCAGTCAGTGAATTAATGTTAATAGGATTCATTGGTTAAACATTTTGCTGTAAAATTACATCCTTTTAATGCACAGAGATTTAAAGATCTGAAGCTTAAACAATAACTTAAATTAAAAAATTACATTTGTGATTAGTTTGAGAATTTTTTTATATTATTAAGATTTATTTAAAACAGAAGCAAAGCCAAAACCATAACCCTGCAGTTAATTACTCACAGGCTCACACCAAACTACCCACAAAAAGGGAAATCCACTTCTAATGAAAGTCTAAGCACACGGTTTGCGTGTGTGTGTGTGTTTTAGTATGGGTAAGAACCGAAGAATTGGTCAGCCTTAGTACCTGGTCATGATCAATGTCGGCATCACCAGAGATGACGATCCTCTTTTCGATCCTCGTCTCTGAGATGCCTCCCTTCACCGTCTGACAAAAGACAAAAGATGTAAACAATGTATGAATATAAATGGCTGTGAAAAAGAAATGATGCAACTAACTGAAATAATGTCAAATATTCAGAACGTTTGTTTTCGGCTGACTAAGTGGTTAAAACTGCCTTCCCAGGTTAACTTCACTGACCTTTGTTATTTGTGTTGTGGTTGTGGTGCTGTTGTTCTCAGAGGTGATGGTCTGCGCGCTCATCAGGACTCCAGGGTCTGCGTCACTGTCGGCATCCACCTTCCCACAAACAGAAAAAGTAAAATCATCTAAAAATATTCCAGAAGTAATTTAGCAAGGTATTGTACAGCACCCGTCAAACTGGTCTGGTACTATAATGTTAAAAACTAGGAAGCGATTTATAAGTATGATTACTAAAAGTTTGCAAAATATGAATTAACCAAATAGATGTGTACCTCGGCCGACTCGTATGTGATGGTTTTGGTCTCAGTATGAACAATTGGCACCTCACTGGTCATCGACTGTGACGGCTCCTCTGGCTTCTTCGACTCCTGCACAAAATAGACAGATCAGAGAATGAGAAAAACATGAGTAGACGTAAACTCTCTGCTCCAAAAAAGGATAATAAAGCTGCAAATTCATATTATTAGCATTATTGGGTGAAGTATACCTTCACATACCAAATTGTCTTTATTTTACTGAAAAGCTTAAATCAGGCACAATATTAAACCATAAAACCTACAACATGCATTTAAATGTTGTGACTAAGCTTTTTACTGAACACAGTGACAGTGAAACAGATTTGTTTCCAGTTCATGCTAATGTACAGTACGTGGCATCGCTCCAGTGGTCATGCAATGATTTACACACAGATCAAAGGTCACTTCAGAAATAAGACAAAGCAAAGAGGAGGACAGAAGTCTTTTTAGAATTAGTCAGAGTTTGTGATAGACGTAGAAAAACTGTGAAATTAAATCATCCAGGTTACAGTACTTCTCTAAGATAGTGGCACTAACTGTGTTCACTTCCTGTAGAACGTCTTTGACTTTGCTCTCATAATTTTTTCCATAATCAGACGTAAACGTTTCTTCCTCTTTGCTTTCACAGTGTAAAGTCTCTAAAGGTATGGAGTTTTCATAACCAGGTGTGTGACCTTCCTGCACAGCTGCAGTCAGCTGGCTTTCATGAGGAAAAGCATGAAGGTTAATGCTCAAATTCTCTCTTGGTTCATGAGAAAAGTTTTCAACGTCTTCACAGAACAACACAGATATCTTGATAAGGGTATGGCTTTCAATACTTGCAGACTCATCCTTTCCATATGGACAAATAAATTCCTTTTCAATTACAGGTGCCACTGAGCGCACATCTTCACACTGACTTCCTTCAGGCGAAAACCCTTTTACTTCAGCATCCTTTGAAATCGTACCTTCTTCTGAGAGAAGAATACCATCTTCATCTACTTCCAAATTATCATACGCTTTCTGTACTGGCAACCCAGCTAGGGCCAGAACCAGAGACTGTGTTGTGCTGGTATGGGTCTGAGCCAGACGTCCTTCCTCCTTAGCGGGGGATTGAGGAATAAACTCTTCTTCCTCAATATGTGCCTTAATGGACAGTTCTTGATCCATAGCAGGAGTCTGTCCCAGCTCAGAAGATGTGTGAACAGGAAATACCTTTTCTTCAATATGAGCCTGATCAAGTTCATCCTTCTCTGTATATTTCCCACCAGAAATTTTTGGCACTGTGTCTAGTGCAAATGTAGCCTGCTTAAGAGATGCTTCTACCATGAGCACCTGAGCATCACCAGCAGAGGGCGCCATTGCAGTGTCTTCACTGTGGTCTGATTTAGGTACTGACGTCTCATTTTCAGTAAGTGAGGAGTCTTCTGATCTTTCACTGACTGACTTTGAACTCATGTCTCCAGATTCCGAACTCTGCTCCTCAGACAAACATGGAGAAGTTGGACAACCAACGTCAAAAGTAATCACTTCAATTGCCACATTATCTGTAGCTTTAGGTGTCAGAATATTCACTAAAACTTCTGCTTCATCTTCCTTTAGTACTGCGGCATCCTGTTGGTCACCTGATCTCTGCAAGAGATAAATGGCACCTCAGACCATCATCTACGGAAGTCTATTACAGATAGCGCTGTGCTTTGCATGGGTAGTGAGAAAATACAGAAACCTAGCACACAGAGGGTAATTGAGAGTGAACAGACAGTTTCACGGATTTGTTGCCTTGCACAGATAAGACCTATGCGCATTATCAGGAATATTATGGGATGTTTTTAGTGCAGCGTGGAAAAAATAAGGGCATGGAGTAAAGAGGTAGAGCCTACAGGCGTTAAGTAAAATCCATTATACTCCTTATAATCTTTAAGCTAAAGATTTATGTTTGACCAAAACTGTATGACAAATTTATAGGACCAAACAATTAATCCTTTTTACGGATTGTAGCCATACAAATTTTAACTGGAATTGTGGGTACGAGAAACTGAATAATGATAGAATACTGGGAGGACTGTACGTGAGCACTTTTACTAGTCAACTCAGTCTCTGTATTAATGGCATCTGTTGTAGAGGAGGCAGGGTTTAGACTAGCAGGGAATGAGAATGTCCTTGACTAACTTTAGCTAGTTAGCAAGCTAAACGATGTTATGCCCGTTTGTTGGCATTTTCCTTTTTTAATACTTTGAAAAGTTTTAAAAAAGGAAAAACTTAACAGCATTACTAAATATAACACTGATCAGAAAACACTACCAAATTAAATGTTAATCTCTTTTGTTGTTTTGCAGTTCATTTCACTGCTTGTTGGCCTCCCAGTGCACTCAGCTGAAGAAGCTACTTGGATGAGTACTAAAACGTATCTACCTACAAAAGTAGTCCAGTTGACATGACTCAATTTCCAGATAACCTCACCTGGATGATTGAAAATCTTCACAGACTTCTTACGACATGCTCTTCAAGAGTTAAGGTGTTTCTTGATACAATTACCATCTTGCTTTTGTCTGCCATCTCTTGGCAAGTTATAGCTGTTGCCATCTTAAGCTCAACACATCAATAACAGAAAAGCACACAAGGCTCTTCCCATTCGGATTTTATCAAATATGGTGTAATGTTCTGGGACTGTCATGGTGTGAGTTTCATCTGGTGTTTTATTGTGGGCCTCTATTTATTTCCATCATAATGGATTTTGCATATGATGTTTTTAAGGACAGCGTTTCTCCCCATCTACATCACAACATATCCTGTACTAAATCCTAGAGGGGTACTAGCACACTGTATATAAAAAAAACAGGCATAGGAAGAATGCATTCACTGTGCGAGTGAATGGCTCCAAACAAACACAGTACAGCAACAGTACCAGCATATGCATGCAAAAGAACGCTTTAGTGTTTGATGTACATGTTAAAAAAAAAATAAAGACTTAAATACAGCACAGCATTCTATGCTAATGTTTACCATAAATTCAAAAATATCCTTAGGCAAGCCACAGTATATTTGATTTTAATTTTTTTCTGACAAACTCCATACATATCTATGACATCATGTTAAAAACATTCTGTGGTTTCAGCAGTGGAACCCAGTGGATAGTGGGAAAGCAAGAACTGGCAATATTTTCCTAACTTCCCACAACCGCTATATCTGGACAACACTCCCTTTCCAGACATGGTCATTAAATACAAAAGATCAAAACACGGCCATCTGAAGAACTAAAAACCAGCACTGTTACAGATTGTGCTCGGACAGTACAATAATAGAACAGTTGATTTTAGTGCTACCTCAGCAGAGTCAGCCTCCGTAGGCTCTGGTATTTCTTCCGAAATGTCCTGAGGAGGTTCAGATTTGGCATCTTCTGCAGTCTACAAAGAGAAACAGGCAAACCAAGAAAAAATTATAATGAGAGTTGTTTAGTTTACGATATTGAAAACCCAAAGTATATAAAGATTAAGGGTGAGGGAGTGCATGTTTGGGATGTGGCACGGATCATGCAGACCTCAAGACTTGTGCAAAAAAGAAAAACCAAAAGGAATGAAAAACCCACAACAATGGCTTGAAACTTTCCCTATACTGTTAAACAAACCTGGTCAAATATTTTCAACTGTAGGGATTAAAAACATCACTTAGTCACACCTTTTATATTATTTCTGACTCAGTAAATTCTGTGTAATTATATAAATAAAAAGAATTGCATAGCCTTGATATTCCAAAGCAATTCAAAGTCTAGAACAAGCACAAACAAGCCACTCTAAAACAGGACACTTCAATACCCTGTACTAGACAGTGTGAAAATAAAACCTCTCACACTGGCATGCGTGTGCAGAACGTCCTGAGCCAACTATCCATCTTACTTCCTGCAAGAATTTGATCATCATCAAGTCAATCAAATGTGGACAGTTAGCAGGGGAAAAGTCCAGCCTCTTGCCCCATTCGCTGCCTCCTGACGAGCCGAGGCACATCTCCAAAAATGATATCTTCAGCTCGATGAGATTTGTCTGCCTGTTGAGCAGCTCCTCTGAGGTATCAGTCTCCTGACACATCAAGATGGCATGATGAGTCGGGTCATAAAACATATGGAGTTTAGAGTGATTGTAATTTCAATTACAATCCTAAGGTTTTGTTTAGGTTACTCTAGATCTGAGGTTAAGAATCTGAGCTGCATACACATTCATTAATCAGATCTGCTGACACACTTCACCAGAACGGATAAAATGTTATGCACCATGCAAGCAAACACTTCAAGAAAACCTCCAAATCTAACACTAAATGCAGGAAAACATTAGTTTTCACACCACTGTTATACAACAGGAAAGAGTCGAAGCGGGCTAAGTGTAAGGGATTCAGATTAAAGGATTAGTTTATCGCACCAACATGCCTGATCCTTTTTCTCAAAAGCTTCCTTTCCATGGCAACACCCACGCAAACACTATACACATACTGCTCCACACATACAAAACTCCAACACGAGATTACTGTGTTTGATAAACACATCATCCCCCTTTTCCTGCCTTATGATATTATTCTAGGAGGAAAATAAGAGATCACTTTATAAAAAATATCTCTTAATTAACAAATAAAATACATTTGAGGTTGGTCATTGAACAGAAAGAGTAAAAAAAAAAAAAAAAAACAGCTGCTGCTGTTAAAAAAAATAAATAATCTATTAACCAAACAAACTTGAGTGTTAACACTGTGGCACATTTTCACCTACAATATGAAAGGAATTGATTTAAATTTGTTTTTTAAGCAAGAATGGTAAAATGCATGTAAAACATCACAATGGGCAAAAACAAGTTTTAATGACTTTACCCACAAATCTTACTCATCCAAGACCATAATCACTGATGGTTTGATGGAGAAAAAAAATTACACTGCAAACAAGATGAGATTGTGAAGGTCTTTTTGTAACAGTATGTCAAATCAGTTCGATATCATGCAACACAGTGGAATGAAAAAGATCACGACTGCTTAGGAGATCGCGATGGAGTACCTGCGACATCAGCTCCGATTCATCCTCTGGCTCAGACTAAAAGCCACGGTCAACATCAACAAGAAGAAAAGCAAAGGAACAATGATTACCTGACATCATCTAATAACCCCATAGACTTAAACGGTTTTCACTGATTTCACATTTATATATTTTACTAATATACAAACTGAAATTTATTCTTTGGTTAGTTAGTTTGTAGCCTCACTTACAGACAACAACAGCTTAAAATCTGAATAGTTTTATTTTGCTAGTCGTCATAAACACAACAAAAGCTCCCAAGATGTCAAGCCCTTTCCCCACACCCCAAACAAACCTCGGTTGACGATGTGTCATCAGTAGGATCACTGTCTGTCTGTCTCAAAGACAACAAAAGACAGGACAGTTTCCATTGGAAAGCAGCAATAGGGGGGAAAGGTCCATCACATTAGACTGCTGATTCGCAGTATGAATCATGCCACAGAATACAGATGTAATGATGAAAACAGGATGGTATGAAAAGTATGGAAGTACAGAGTAGCATATGGAGAAAAGCCTCCCAAAATATTGAAGATAAGCTTAGCTTAACAGTTATGCGCACAGAGACCAGTGTGAAATAAACAAATGCGTCACAAAGTCATTGTATGGTTCTGAAATGGGAAGGATGTAGCTGGCAAAGTTTGGATACTTGATTAAAGGATGATTTACACATGTAACTTTTTATTTCTATATGGTGGTATTGGCAGAGGTGGTTTCAGAAAGGATTGTTTAATTGCAATTTTTGGTGTAAACCAAATTTAAATACAGTGGAACCTTGGATTACGAGCACAATTCTTTCAGGAAGCTTGTATTCCAAAACACTCGTAAATCAAAGCAAATTTTCCCATAAGAAATTATGGAAACTCAAATTATTCGTTCCACAGCCCAAAAAAATAAATACATAAAAATAATTAATACAAAATATAAAGTAAAAATAAAACAAATTATCCTGCACTTTACCTTAATAAATAAAAAGTAAAAATAGCACAGGCGCTGTGTGTGTGTAAAGCTAAAGTAAGAGAAGACTCTCAGCCCCTCCCGTCTCTCCCTTCTCATCTAAGACAGTAAACCTTTCTCCTCTCTTATTTGAATCACACACACACACACACACACACACACACACACACACACACACACACACACACGTTAACGGAAAGAATGCTTTGTCAGAAAAATTTGCAAGGAACATCGCTAATGACACTTGTGTGAGTGCATACTAACGGAATCACTGCTGTAAAGTAAAACAAACAAACAAAAAGTATGTGTGTGAAGCTCAGACGGAGTGGGTGGTGGGGGGGGTGTAAAGACGAGAGTGTGTGTGTGAAGGGGCACGGTGTCAAAATTACGCTCGCGCACACACAACGACGGGCTGAAACAGAGAGAGAGAAAATGGATCTTTAACCTCTCTAATGAGACTTTCTTTTGCTTTACACGTGCGCTGTACACACGCGCTTACAAACACTAAATAAAATATGTTTTACACACACACGTGGTCACAGGGTTATAGTAAACAGTACAGGCGTGCTCGGATGTTGATTATACCAGTAAGAGACGCACACTAAGACCCAGCAGGGGAGACGATTACCCACAATTCCGCAGTGCAAGAGACAAAAAAAAAAAAACATTGACTCCATTGTGATCACATGACGCTCGGTGTCAAAACAAGAAGCGCATTCGTGATCCATGATACTCGGTACTCGTAAACTAAGACTTGCTCGTTTTTCAAGTCAAAATTTATAAAAAAAAAAATCTTTGCTTGTCTTGCGGAACACTCGCAAACCGCGTTACTCGCAACCTGAGGTTTCACTGTAGGTAAAACTCTATTTTTGGTTCAAAAATGTGTAAAAGAAAGCCTTTAGTTTTAATAAGTATATATAATTTCAGGTCACCAGAGATTTAAAGCAAGGAACATTTTACATTTTACAGGGATTTACAGCCATCTCAAAAAAAGGATCTGGACCTGGTCAGTAACTGCCCTGCTGAACTGTTCTGATGTTGGTGTACCTAAGCATGTACAGCTATATGCACTGATTGTAAGTGAAATCTAAATTTATAAAACAGACCTACAATAAAATCTGAATGGATTTCAGAACATGTGCCTGTTTTCATTCCGTGATGATGCAGATTGATATTTCATTACACCCCCCGCCCCAGTCTCATGCATGCATGTCTGGTACATAATAAGTTATGTGTAATGTGAAAATGATGACTGGTGATACTGAGATCACAATAAAGAGACATAATGACAGCCTGAATTGCCACACACACACCTCGTCATCTGAACTGTCTTGAAAGCTGTTGCTAAAAGAGTTGGTGAGTGATGCAGTCTTGGGTTCCAGATAGCAGAGGCAAAGTGCCAGCGGGAAGGAGAGCGTAAGTGCGTAGGGTACAGAGAAAGAGGTAGACAGTAGAAAGAAGAAGATGAAGAGGAAGCAGGGCACGAGTGATGGTGACTTGATGGGCAGGAAGTGTTGAAAGCTCTCAGGCATGAAGTTCAGCTCGGTTAGGTCAGGGAAACTCAGATAGCCATCTTCGTCCAGGAGAGAAGACAGGTCTGGAAGGTGCAGGGAGAAGGAGAAAAGTGTTCCCCCTTTGGGACGACTCTGGTCTGGAATCTGCTTGCCCTTTGCCGGGCTTGCTGAGGCTGCATGCTCAGAACTGCTCCTTCTGCGCTTCCTCCTCCGCACTTTAGTGGAGGAGAGAGGGGAGGAAAGGAGGGTGTGCTCTTGAGCAAGAGGAGAGCACTGATGAAGGTGGGAGTGATGACAAAAGTCGAGGAGTGATGTGTGGATGAGGCCACAGGGACCATGAAACATGGCAAGTGAATCAAACGTGCACGCGCATCAGTGTTAGGTGAAAGAAAGGGTAAAAAGAGAAAGTAAATTAGTAAAAAGATCAAATATTGTACAGTAAAAATACCACAGGTATCAGTATCAGACATGCCCATATTTGAAACACACCAACAATACAACAATATTTTAAAAACTTTAATTACATAATTTCCAATCTTAAATAAGAGTGAGTAATACTCCATTACAAGAATACTTCACAAAAAAAAAAAAATCAGACCTCACAAATGGTTTGTTTTAGAGCTCGGTTAGTTATCAATTCAGGCAGAACTGAAGCATCAGGAGAAAACAGGAAGAATTTCTATTGCAGCGGTGATTTATTTTCATTTCCTCACCCACTCAGTCCATTTCTGTGAATGATCTTTCAAACACGGTTTGGTGTTTTAACAAGGCTATTTAAAAACAAACCTCAGATGAGGTAAGGAAGAGATGTTATGAAACTCTGGTTACCTCTGCAACAGGAGTAGAAGGGGCAGGCTCAGACGTTTCTGTATCCGGAGTGTTTTCAGTTTCGACTGCGTTTTCTTCCTCTGCCTTTTTCTCTGGCGTTACCGTGGTGATGAGGGTCCCTGTGGCAAAAGCTGGTTTGCAGTCCTCGATCAAGTTGTCACTGTTGGCCATGGCTGGAGCTGAAAAAAAAAGGGGGGGGGGGGGATGTGAAAACAGTTAGACTGGCAAAAGTTCACCAAGACTTAAACCATGACACTTGAATATGTGACGCAGGAATTTTTCTCTAAGAAACACACCTTGGATGAGATAAAATTGGATCAGGAACAAAATATAAAGAGCATTATGGTGTTTTAAAACCTTAGTGCACACATGCAAGAAAATTATTAAAACATGACAACCTGCAGCTTACCAGACACTTAGGAAACAGGAACATTTACAGCTCACTTCATATAAGTTTACTTACTTTATTGTTTTAAGTCTATACCTGTATTAACTCTTCTGTTCATAAGATTCACTTTTGTAAAGATTCAAAGCAGGGATGAACCAATGTAAGACCCAAATCAATAGTGACATCAGTTACTGTAACTGGTATGCACTGGATTTTCTTGCTGGATTAATATTTAAACTATTACATTACCTATATCTAGACTGCGCGTGGTGGTGAGCCGTTTGCTGGAGGAGCGTTGGAACAGCGGTGCAGGCCGAGAGATCTGCGAACTGGCACGGCGTGTCTGCGCCTGCGTCCTTCCACTGTAACGGAACTTGGAGCCCAGCGACAGGAACTTTTTGGCAGGAGCTTCAGGAGCTACCAATCTACCAAAAAAAGGCAGTGACGATCAAGCACCACTTGTGGGGAGCTATAGAGGTTTTATCCACAGAGTCAATAATTCTGAAAACATTGTTTTCTAAAATGGCCTTTAATACTTTTTAGGAACAGCATAGGATTTTCTTTAAGTTCTTTCCCAAGAGCTTTCTTACGCTGACACAGGTGTGCCTGGTCTGTTCTGTGCTTTTACCTGAAAAACGTGTGATGCTCCACGCACACTTTCCACAATCTCTTTGCTGCTTTGTGATTTGGAAGTTTGAAACCGATAGTGCTCTCAAACTGCTCTAACTAGGAAAAACAAAAGAAACATCTCTTCATTACAGGAAATTCCTCATCAGACGTACCTCCAGTTAAATAAATATTTTCTAAATAACGTCTTCCCGTGAATCTATCAAAGCATGAGTAATTAGTTCCACTTCCTGGCGAATACCCAACATCAAATCACTTCATAAGAATATCAAGTGCTAAGTGTTTCACCTCTCCAGGGCGTATCTTGATGTAGAAGTTGTTCCGCTTGTAGGATATCTTGAGGATTTTGGGCCAGGCGAAACGATTTATGCGCAGTCGGTCCCTGTAGATGAGAAGGCCGCTGCCACACACACCTAACATAATCTCCACTCCCTCTGAATCCTGAGTAAAGAAAAATAAATGAAGTGTGAGGAGAGCACGGCACAATGACTAGCACAACTATGACAGATTGAAACAGAAAGCTTTCAGGGGACGTAGGAACGAATGAACATAAATCACTAATTGACCTACACCAGCTCACACAGGAGGGACAGGCAGCAATAAAGAAGCACAGAAAGTGACTGAGTTACTGCAGGACACACACACTAGGGATGATGATCTAATGAACCAGTATATTTAGCAGGAGAAAGCCCTTTTTAAACGACTGAACTACATGCACAGTTTTCTTGCCACATTCAGCACAGTCATGTAGAAATTCTGAAAAGAATGTGTAGGCTTTAATGACGACAATGCAGAGGACATTAAGGTGAGGGGAAATCCTGCACAGCACTACAATGCAGCATTTGGTGAATAAATTCTCTCTTTATTCAATTTCATGCTCATGCAAAGAACACACGGGCACATACGATGGTACACACACACGTTTACTCAAATTGATACACTAAACCAATAATGATGCATGCAGAAGACGTTCATAATGTCAATCATGTCACATGCGAACGCAGTAGAGCAAGATGACGCAATAGACACTTAGATGTATGTAAATATACGCACGAGACTAAGAAACATCACCGCATCTTACCTCATCTTTAGCCAGTGCTAAGCTCTCAAAGAGCCTCCCTATCAACTACGTCATTGACGGGCAGAGAAAAGGGAGAGAGAGAGAGAAGGGGGGTGCACAGAGCGAGCTGAACCAATAGCAGCATAAAAATGGGAGGTGCATTTACATTCAAAGGGGATGCTATGGGGGAGCTATGGAGCTGTAGAGCCAGAGGCATTGGATTGTTTCAGTTATGTTTTATTTTTCCTACATCCTTGAGTTCAAATATTTTTTCCACCCACAGTACACAATGGTATGCCTGCCATTTCTTGAAACATAATTATAATTTCTGAATATTACTACAATTATAAAAAAAAAAGGAAATGCATGTATGGATTTCTTTAATAGTGTGCATTTATTAATATACAAACTTACTCTAATTTGCAGTGTCACAAAATGATTAAATACATCCAACCAAACAAATGCATATTTTTATTCCTACGTGGGCCACTCCCTATGTTTCAAGACTGAAAGCTTTATTCCTGCAGGTCCTTATATCTTTCTTTCTCATAAAAGAAAAGCTGGTGGTCTCTGTGTCGGTATCAGTCCAAATTCCTACAGAATAAAAGCCGATATCGACATGCAGAATGGAAGTAGGCAGCAGTGACCAAGAGCAATGTCGGCATGGAGGCTTCTAGATACACAGCATCCACAGAGAGGGCGTGTTAATTTGCATGTTAACACTCTTTGTTCGTATACCCAATCGTACCGTATTTATATTTCAGTAGCGCAGTCAGGTTATAATCTGTTTTTGACAGGAAACCACAGTGCTTAGATTAGGGTTAAACAAGTAAATTATCATTCCCAGCCCTACAGACCTCCCCCTGATACCACACACACAAAATAATAAAACTCCATCATTCAGTACACACTATTTCAAATTTAGAATGTACATAAGTATATAAAAAAATCCAATAAATAAAACAAAGGCAGCCATTATAGTTAACCGGACTGCCATTAGGTGGTGCTACAACACCAACAGCATGCCAGATATTGTCTTCAATATTTCACTTATTAATGATAATGTTTATTTTCAAACAAAAACAACAATAACTGAAAAATAGTGCAAGTCACCCTTTCATGCATGAATTATGACACGCTGCATCAAGTCTTTTATCATTTGAGTTTTTATTCTTCTCAAGGCTTGCAAAACAAAATTGTGAACTTATTATAACCAACAATATGGATATATGTAGCCTGTACTGTTGCAAAATATATTTCTATCAACAAGAAATGAAAAGAATTCAAACACTCCTTTTCAGATAAATCTCTGCAATATACTGTCTTCATTGAAAGTGGTTCTTATATCAGATTGTCAAATATACATGCTAGAACATTTGCCAATGCACGCAAGACACAAAGCCACAAGACAATGGATACAGAGGTACTTGGTCTTTCATGTGCATGCAACTGACTTACTAATTCTTTAGAGTCTACTGCTGAATGGAAGATGTTCTCAAGTGTATTTAACATTGATCTGATAATGAAAAGATCATCAGCATTTTCTGGCTCCTGACTGATATGGCATTTGTAACCAAACCAAGATGAAAACCTTCCTCATAAGACCAGTACATTTTTGATTTTGGGTATGTGAGCAATGACATTATCATATCTATTCTTAAGAAGATCTTTATTTCCCTTGATATCATGGCCAGATTTTTTTTTTCTTTTTGCTGTGCATACAAGTGTGGTTCCACTATTTCATCTATCAGATCCAGGTACAATAGATACATGGAACAGATTTGTCTACACTGCCATTATCACCCAGTAAAACTAATTAGCACAAAATAATTAGGGCCCAATCACTATGACATTACCCCTATTAAGTCATAGTGTGTGAATAATGTCATATGTCCCTATCGTTTTCTCACTCATTGTCTCTACCATTTAATCCTGTACAGAGGGTCGCGGGAGGGCTAAAGCCTATCCCAGGAAACTTGGGGTGGCACAAGGCGGGTACATCCTGGACAGGATGCCAATTCATAGAAGGGCACACACATACTCACGCACACATTCATACACTGCGGGCAATTTGAGAACACCAATTAGCCGAATCAGCACTGTGGGATCAGAACTGTGGGAAGAAACCGGAGTACCCGGAGGAAACCCACCAAAAACGGGGAGAACATGCAAACTCTTGGGTTGTGCTTTTTTGGAGGTCTTTACATGCTCAAAAAGCACACAGGTTGCGTGGTGTGTCAGGGCGGCAATGGCGGGGGTGCTTGGGCGTGCTCATCGTTGCTTGCAACCATGTTTCTTTTTTTTACTACACTAAATGCACTGCACTGTATGTAATGGTAACATAAATAAACATATTTACAACCAAAGCAATTACTGTAAACAAAATATTTTCAAAACTACACACTGGTAATCGTTCTTACTGAAATATATCTAGTGATGCATTATTTCTGTGCGGTTTGTTAATTGAAATTTAATACTCACATGAAAACTTATATTTTAAAAGCCCCCCCCCCCCAAAACAAAAGCTTAAATATCATGCATAAAACAAATCTTGAAATAAAACAATAATATTCTTCCTTAAAAGTCTTAATTTTAATGTGTTAATCCAGTCATACTTCAGTGTGTGATATCTTAATGCTCTCTTGATGCGTGGTTTAAAACTGCTAGCTAGCCATCTTAAACAGTTACCTACCAGTTAAAAAAAGGTTTAGTCTCAGAAATACTACACAAGACTGTAACACACTCATGCCAAGAACATCAGGATTCTGTCTGCACTACACCTTCAAATATTTCTCTGGCTTTTTACCTTAGCATGATGCAGATCTACTCCATACATGGAGAGTTTCTTGGCATTCTCCAGAAACAGCATCTCTGCCTCAGCTGGAGTCATTCCTCTGTTACAAAAAAAAAAAAAAAAAGACAGAATAAAAAAGTGTGAGTGCAGAATAATATCCTTACAAGCCTTATTTGGGAAAAAAACAGAGGTGAACACAGCGAACGTTTCTAAAATTCTGGCTTTGTCTAGAGGTTGAGAGGTTAAGAAGATAACTAGGGGGAAACGGCTCATTTAATTGATGTAACAGCTAACAGTTAATCTACTGAACACACAGTACTTACTTGTGTGAGATTTAGTGACTATTTAGAGAATAAAGAAGTGATGTGTAGATGGAGATAAGGGCACAATAAAAGCTTTAGTGTGACTTTGTGTAAACAGATATTCATCTGCATTTGTGTATTCATGAATGAATAAAAGAAGGACTTATATTTGGGGTTAAACACACAAAGCTTACATGCTGCTGTGAAAAGATCTGTGGTCTAAATAATCAAAAAGGACTGGAATGGATCTAGTGCACTCAGTGTTACTGCTTTAGGGCTGAAAGCATTTTTCTCTTGTGGTTATATAATGGTAGGAATCTACAGATGCATTCAAGCATATTGGAGTTCACACACAACACGATGTTGTTTCTTGTATATATATTACACTGATCTATTGTCTCTATTTTGAAGGCATTTGCTGCTTTTGTCTACATCGTAGCTGTAGGTCAAGTCAGGGTGATTGTAAAATGAAGGCAAGTTCTGCTTACTTGTGGTTGCGATGCAGGTCCATGACCTTTTCCTCCAGCTCTTTGGTCTGGTTAGGAGCGAAGCGGAGGTCGCTGATGTAATCGCTACCCAGCTCTTCAGGGTCGTAGTCGCCTAGCTCAGACTGGGCGATGTATGAACCCAGGAGAGTGTGAGTAGCAAAGGAGCATGGCAAACGGCCCGACACAACGTCGTCTCTCAGCTGAAGGCACAGGTAGTACCTGACCAAGAGAAAGCATTTTCATGATGCCTCGACATTACGCAATTACATACTCATGTTAAGATATAACGATTGTTCAAGTCACAACCGGGACTTATAAACAAAAGGTGCAAAACAGATTGTCGTGCACAGTGTGGTGATGAGACTCTTAACTGCAGTAAAACATCTGAATGTTGCAAACATTTAAAAGAAGATTGTATGTCCATAAAGGCAATCACAGACATGAAAATTATCACTGCAGTCACTCCTGTGAACGTTCAGCATGTGGAATGCCTGATTCTTGAAAAATCAACAGATAACGTGTTGCCAACTTGCAACAGAGATGCATCTGTCTGTGTGAACTGTACACACAATCATTCACCAACACCACCTACACATTACAGGAACTTGGCTGGTATTTACTGCCACATCTTCCGCATAATCCTGACCTTTCTACATGTTTGAGCCATTAAAGGAGTTCCTAGGAGGCCAGAGTTTCAGACATGATCTGGAAAACTTTCTAACTTGATGGGATTCAAGCACTAGGCAAACACTGTGATAAGTGCATTAGTGTAGCAGGGGATTATATAGAGAAATAAAGATAGTTTCTACTCTCATAACAGTGCTGTTATTCTGCACAATCAAAATTCCCGGTTTGATTCGTACACCCCCATACGTCATATAGCAATACACATCACCGCAATATTAGGTCTAACACAGTGCCTGCAGAATAGTGTTACCACATGAAAAAGAATAATAAATAAAGCAAAAGGTTTGGAAGGGGACGATATGAGAAGTTTTCAGAATGTCATTTATCTTGATAATCTACGACAACACTGTTGAATGTTCGATTCTGATCTCAGCACTTTAAAACAACAAGACGTAAAGCCTCCTGACAGCTAAGTCTTTAGGTCAGATAAACTTGCATTTTCTTTGTAATGTCATATACTGCTTCATTTTAGGTATTTCAAGAAAATAAAAGAGAGAGCAGAGAAAGCAACTAGTTTTACAAATGTTCCACAAAAATAAATGTAACTATACAGAGCAAAAAAAACTTATGAAATGTAATCTACGTCATAAAAAAATGAAATCAAGAGAAAGTGCTGTGGTAGAAGAAGAATAAAGTACTTCTAAAAGTGCAGATATTGTAAAAAGACAAATTTATCTTTAGTGTGGTGTTTCCTTGTCGCTGTGTTTATTCCCTATATCGACATGCCTTGACAACTTTGATGCTTTAACTTGATCATTTCATCATACTAGTTAAACCGGCAACATGCTAAACTGAAACTAAGGAGAGAATGTGGTTCAAAGAAAAGGTGAGCATGTGTGGGGATTTTCCTGTGCAATCAAGTGAGAGGCATGTTTCCTGCAAAAGGAAATAAACTATAAATAATTGTGGAAACAAAAGCAAACGGTAAGAGAAACGGCTCAGGTGTGAAAAGTTTTCCATGTAAATATTAAAGATAGCTGTCTGAGTGAACAGATTTCTGATTAATATTACCGGGTGATATCTTCACAAAGCTGAGATGGGTCTGGAGGATAAAACTTCACATTAAATGCAAAATTCCAGGGACCAGCTAATACACACAAACACACAGATTATTCCCATTGGCATCAGATTTGCAGAAATGTAACTGAGAAGTAAATATTTAAGAGTGATGATGTACTTCGAATTTGTTTCTTTAGTTCTTTAGCAGGGTCCATCCAGTTCTGGGGAAGAAAAAACGCAAACAGGAAGTAAGACTATTTATAAACCTGATACTTTAAAGAAATAACAGCTAGCGATAGGGATAAGCTTGAAATAATTTAGTACCTTCTGATGTTCTGCATCTCTGTACGTGAGACCAAAGTAGTCCTTCTCCATAAGGTTGAGGTTGTCACATACTTTATCAAACAGGACCTGGCCTTTGGCTTTCTTCTGTTCATAACAAAGCAGAACAGAGAATGTTAAAGTTAAAAATATCGGTCTGGTATGTGATGATTCATTTTGGAAGTTCAGTAAGAAGAAGCCAAGATCAGGGTGGTTTGGTGGTTTACTGGGTAAACAAACTTTCTGAACTTTCAAGGACAAAGCCAAACTGCTTTATACACTGTAAACACATGTGGTTTGATTCTCACTAACTTTTTACATTTTTTCCACAGGTTTGTTGTGTGAATATAAGAAATCTGACACTCTGAGGGATAAATAGATAATGCCAGATGCTTAATCCGACAGCCTTATCTAATGGTAATGCCATGTCCTGTTAAAACAATCTGTTCTGCTGCAGGCTGTCTGAAAATTAAAATTAAAACCCAGCTATCCTTAACTAGAAACATACAACATGCTCAACTGAGCGAGAAATCTATCCTAGATTCTACTCCTTAAAATTAGTCATAGTGTGAGAGTAATAAGCAGTGCTATGATGGTTTACACATGCTTTAGATTACGCAGCATGTAATTTTGCAAGCTGTAATTTTGGACTGCAGTTGGTGAAAGGCAGTGGGGACCAGGAAAGGAAAACCCCAGACTTGGCTGGTCTGGCAGATTACTGCCTGTGTATACTCACGCTGCCAGACCTCTAACATCACATACAATCCTTTCTGCCTTTTTTCCCCCCTCATCTTAAATTACACCAATTTTCAACTTGGATTACTTTTTTTTCTTCCTCTGAAGTATTTGAACACTTTGGAGAATGTAAGGAAGAGCTATAATGATTCACAGGAATACGAAATAAATATAATACAGCGGCTGTAAATTTACAAGCACACTGCCTGTTTATAGGTCTCAAATGCAAGCTAAGCACAGCAACTAAAAAGAGAAATCTCTTCCTAAAAACCCTGACTCTGAAAGCCCTACAAATACACACTAATCTCCTTCTGATCCAGCCTGAAACTAGAGAAGGAGAATTAGCAAAGCTTTAACAAACACATGATCAGAATACAGTAAAAAATAAAAATAAATAAAAAAGCAGATATACAGTAGCTAAACATCTTGAAAACGTAGACACATGTAGGTTCACGGTGATATCGATGTTATTGCTTTTTTCTGATCAAACACACTTTCCTGCTCACACTGATTAGATTCTCAAGATATGTAACAATTATACTAGTTAGTCCAGAAACTATGACATACTAAAAAAAAGTGAGTTTAAAGAAACTACTAGCATAGGTACAGGTATAGAAAGACTTTCTGACTAATCAGGATTGTGAATGAAATCCTCTTTAGCGACACCGACCTCAACCGTGCAGGTGTAGTCAGACCCATCTAGTAGGGTGATCCTGCACTGCATGGTGTTTAACTGGTATGGTCCAGGAAAGCTTGCTGCTTAAACAATCCTGATATGTAGTCCTGTTCACTGCACTGCTAAAAACATAAAACAGGGAACAAAATAGTATATAACAGTTTTTAGGACAAATATTTTATATAGGTTTTAAGAAAGAAAAAAAAAAAACAATCTCTAAACATACTAAATGTGAGTAGGACAGAATCCTGGATTTCTTTATGCAAATACATTTTTCCATGATTTTCATTATCAAATCCCTTTATCGAAATGGTGGATTTAATAAACAGAGCTGTGTAATTTCAGTGGCTGTAGTAATAATAAATGTCCTCCTGGTAAATCCAGTATACTAAAACATGACATTCAATTACATTAAAAGACATTTAGGACAATGGTGTTTATGAAGGCAATTCAAGTACATCAGTGTTTTCTTTCCAGAGGCATTATGCTCAGAGTTTGTAATTGAACCATAAATCTTTGCTGCGGTAAATTAACTTCAATCCAAAACTCAGTCATTTCGGAGGGTTTGAGGAAGGGGTCAAAACAATCATTTGCCATGTTCATTTTTACAGCTTCCGACTCCAGAACTTCAGAAAGTGTCAAAACCAGCATGAAACGGCACAGACAACCTGAATTAAATTATAATAACAGAACACTCTAATGCTGGCTCTATTATTGAGGGGGGTGTTTTGCTTTATTAAAAAAAAAAAAAAAAAAGGCAATAGGGACAGACAGAAAAGAAAGTGCCATTAATCATCACGAGCAATTTAGTGGCAGGAGAAAGTAGAGAGATAGAAGGGGAATTACATTTGTACAGTAATGAGCTGTACTCTTGTGCCAACGTGAAGCTTTTGGGGAAATTACTCTTTTTATCAGCTGTAATGAAAGAGGGTTTCCTCTTGTACTTATGGAAATAAATGATGCTTTGAAAAGCTTGACAGTTCAACTTGCATACCGATTTATTACTGTCTTAAGTGCTATTGTAAAGCTGTAGTCTATCTTCCATCAGCAGCCTTTTATATTCCCGTGCCAGGAGTCACATCACCACTAATCCCGTTTAACCTCAATCTTCTCAGCTACGGGATACCCGAAAAGCTGGATATCTTGAAACATTTGCCAAGTCCTTTAGTGTTGGTAGGGAACATGGATTTAGCGATAGATGGATATTGCAATATGGCTTTAAAATCTGATAAACCTCAGAAAACTGCCACTGGCATAAAGTCTGTTTGGTTGCATTACGTCACTTATGGCCCTATACAAGCCAGCTGTTACTAAACACATAGTTCAATCTGTGAAGAAAATCTAAATCTCTTTCTATCGTTAACATTAATAGGAGTGGGAATAGATTACAGTTTTGGGAATTCATTTTCTTTCTCCCCTTTGTTTAAAGCCCCTATAATTCTGCAGCGTTTTCTATTCGGCTGATGCTTTAGTTCAGAAAAAAAAAAAGAAGGAAATGAAGTGCAGTGGCTTTCTTTAAAAAAAATAAAAAATCTTCAGATCAATAGTTCACAGCCGTAGCTGCTGATAAGCCACTAGAACTCACTCTCTCCTTATACCAGGATCCTAAGTCTCTAGCTCATGAAGTGTGTAGCAATTCTACCTAGAGCGTTGTCACTGTAGCTTGACTTGTATCTCCAGCTACTGCTCGAGGGGTATTGGATGGACGATGATCTTGGGACGAATGGAGCTGGTGGTTGTGAACGCTTTGAACAGGATTCTGCCTGGCCGCTGAATCCTGGTCTGCACCAGCAGTCATGGCAATTCACACTACAATTAAGAGAGAGAGGATGTCAAGGTTAAAAAAAAACTGGGTTTACATCACATTTATTTTTATTTTGTTAGGAAATTTCATTTATTGCCACACTGACTCCAAAATAGATTTTTTTTTAAATAAAATTTTTATTTATGTTTGCATTTGAGATGGTGGTACACTGTAAACTATTCAAAGGCAGAAAGGCATCCTGTGTAGTAGAAGCTAATTATCTGTAGAACTGTAAAAAAAAATTAAAAATCTGGGGAAAAAAAAAAAAAAGAATCAGGACATCTATAAAATTGTGACGCTTACAGAATTGCTGCACAGAATGCATCGGCACCTAGGTATTGTCATAATAGCTTATCGGGTTGACCCTGGTGATTCCTGTGTCTACTAATTACTTCCTTGTGCAGACATAAGAAAAAGGCAAATTTCTAAAACGTCATCTCTTATTTATTCGCATTACACCATTAACCTCTCTTGTTTAAACATGCAAAATGATCGAAGTATCATATTTTTGCTTGTAATTTCTTACAAAATAAATTTTTTTATAATAAAATCAGGCAGTATGAACACATTCTTTAATGTTTTTGCCCCTTCTGGGTAGGGATGGGAATCACAAGGCCACCTGATAAAATACTATCATGATATTTAGGTAGTAATTCAATTTGACTATGGAAGTATAGCAAGTCCCCGACTTACGAACGAGTTCCTTTCCAGGTTCACTTTGACATAATTCGGATTTGTTTGTAAGTCAGACAAAGTGAATCTTATACACTTTTGACACAAATATTCAATGTAAAGCATAAAAAAATAAATAAATAAATACATACGTGATGTAGCAGGGTCAGCTGACCTTGTTTAAAGGGAACCCGGAAAGCTATGGTTGGGAGGATAACGCTAAATTGTGTTTACTGCATGCTTAAACAGATGCCACTTTGTCTCAGAGCTGTACTGGACTGTGAAATTAGGATTATTCACCATCATGACAGCTTTACAGTACAGCCATTTTCTATCCGGACCGATTCATTGAAACTGGTGAAGGCTGACTCAATTCTCCTGCATCCCCCCATGCACACACATACAATATACCAGACTTTGGTGAATTTTATACATTCACTTACACACTGAAAATATTGTATATAATTATATATACTGCAGTGACAATTTTTTGTACAATACATGTGGGCTACTTGCGCGATTTGTTCGCATCTATGATGTGTCTGTTCGTAGACCGCGGTCGGTTCATATCTGTGGAAATTCATAACTCGAATGTTCATAAGTCGGGACTTACGGTATTGAGATTTTTTGTGATTTTGTTAAAAGAAATTTACAAATTAAAGCTTAATTTTATCTAAAATGCTTGGAATCTTGTTTAAACTTGTGCCCGGTGTTCATTGTAGGCTACTATTAAAAGGCTGGTCGTATTACTAGTGGACCATTCAGCATGACACCTCTTGCATACAGCCTGGCTCATATTCAACACCCCTTTACCACTTAAATTCTATGTTCTGCCATATGTTCGATTTAAACTGTGAAAGATCAGCCTGTATCTCTGATCAATAATTGTATTGCACAATTTTAACAGCTGTAGCGATGAATTCTCTCCTACCACACGTGATGCTGTGCTGCCTGCTGATGTGTAGCCAGTTTAAAACAATACACTTGTAGGGTTATCGAGGAACAGTGATTACAAATGCATGCAAACACATAGTAACTTCAAAAGAAGTGGATTTTTTAATCAGTGGGTGATGACATGAATCACTGAACACTAATACAATACAAAACCAAATCAATCCCTCCAATCTCTCCTTCTGGGAGTAACCAGACTCCAAAATGATACAACTTTATTATTAATTATGATCCATGCAAAGGGGAAACATTTCAATTCAAGAAACTGTATTTTTTCAAAACTAAATACATAGTAGAAAATAATGGTGGGTTTTTCTCAGAAGGCCTTTTTTCTTGGATAATTTTCACATTAGGTAGAATTTATTTGTACCATGAACAGGAATGATTGCTCCCCCTCCCCCGCTGACCAATGTTCATGTTATTTTTGCTCTCCGTGCTCGGATACACTTGGATACACTTACATTTACAGTCTCCGATACAGCATGTGGCAGTACGCACCTGCTTGGTTTGTGAGCCGCCATTAAACACCAGAGTAGAAGAGAATGAGGAAGTTAACCTCCGCACTATGCCTAATATTATTGATAATGAACCAGATTTTGTGGTCAAATGTTTACGGAAACAATCCATGGGCCCCAAAGTAAAAACGCCCTTAGCATACCATCCAATCATCTTACTTACTGCTTTACTACAGGTCTTAGTTAGAATAGCACACAAGTAACTAGGCGGATCTTCCTGTTACACAGGAACGGCTTTCGGATACGATGTGCAAACAGAGCCAGGCTAACAAATAAAGCGTTTTTACGCCTCAGACCTCACAGAGAAAGAAAACCGCACTTTAAACGCTGGCAAATATTTATACAAGCTGAGGTTCAATTAAAGTAAAACTATTCATGCTGGAAAAGGCATCTTGTTAATCAAACACTTTAACAAACACGTCCATTTACAGTGAGGAACACTAACAGCACTTAGGCACACAGTGGAGACTCTGAGGGCGAAGAAGAAAAAAATGCAGAGGAGTGTATTCTCTCTCTCGCATACATACAGAGCTTTGTTTTTAAGCTGTGTTTACACACGAGTCTGTGTATCCAGGGAAGCTCATTGGCACATGTGTAGTCAGGACAGGATCTCAGAGCCCCTTAGAAACGTCAGAGCTCGGAGATTTCAGGACTGCAGTGAGAATGTCAACACAAGGCCCAGGTGTGTAACGCAGGATAGGCACTACTGGGTTAAAGGGCATTTCAAAATGACCTCAGGAATGAATACATACCATCTTACTACCATAGCACACAGGCAGTCATGGGTAATAATAGTAAAAAACGGCACTTAAAACCAGTGTGTCTTAGTGTTTTATGAGGGGTTTTTGGCTAATAGTGCTGTGACGATATTTTAACCACAGTACTACTATAAAATTATATTAAACTTTCATCAAATTTTATACTACTATATGACAGTCCTGTTAAATTATCAAATTTGAGGAGTCAGTAGGTGCGGAATCATTTTCTACAGGAGACTGCAAATCTTTAAGACAGTGGATTTCACAGTTATGGAGTAGCATGGTGAAGACAAAACGTCGTTCCACAACAATAAATCCAACTATTAATAAATAGGGATAGAAATCATCAGATATTATTACGATGCCCAGGTGCCGATTCGATTTGTATTGCGATTCTGTCAGTATCACATTTTTACAAATATGCCGAATCAATATTAATCTTTTTTCAGACTTCGTTACAATTCTAAGCTTACTTAGCAAATAAGACACAGGACACTGTGCCATGTGAATTGTTTAAAGTGCACCATCTGCAGGATTATAGAGGAATGGCAATATTTCACCACTTTAAATGCAAAAACAGATATAAAACAAAAATTTGTTTGGCGATACATGAATTGCCACACAAAGGAATGGCGATACATCACTGAACTGATTTTTCCCCATTTTTTTATGTGTTTCGCATTATATCAAGATACCGTTGATTGTCTTCCAATAACAGCACTCGCTGATCCCTACACTAGTTAGATATAATATAATTTAATTTTATAGTTAGATATAATATATTTATAACATACATGATTGAGATGTTAACCTGCATTACAATGAAACAAAACAGGCAACAAAATGAAGCTCGTTTTTAAAATTTATTTATTTATTTTAGTGATTAACAATTAAGTTCATAGAAATCAAAATCGTAGTACGACTCCATGCAATGACATATAGATAGACAGTAATCCATGTGGAATACTGTCTGAAGTATACTGGACATGACCTCATGCTAAAACTGTCCAATCAACAGCATCAGTACCTTGTTCGTTTTTAAACTAGTGGTGTGCATTTGTGTGTTTTTTTGGTGACCAGGAAAATCTAACTTGCTGCTTTTTGAATATCAATATTAATAGTTAATATAAATGAGAAAACTTGAAGAAACAAGATCACAGATGGTGGCCATGTTGTGAGAGAAGGCAGAAACGAATAAACACTCGAGGCCAGAAATATAAGTTCATCCATTATGCATGCAATTCCTCCTAGTGCCATTATTCTGGCTTTAGTCTAGTTAAATACGATTAAATACTAAACGGTACATATTTACTTGTAACTTGAATCACAATCACAATGTGTCATAATAAACGCTACATATATACGAGGTGGAATCAAAAGGTTTCGTGATTAGCTCTGTTTACAAGAAAGTACTTTATTACTTATTATTTACTTATTAATACTTTAATATTATCTGGCAAGTAGGACCTCGTTGAAGGTCTCACTGATCTCTCGTCGTCTTTCAGTGAGGTTTGTGCTCTTGAAGCACGCCTACCACTTAAAACACCTCCAACTACTCATTGCAGCATCGCCTTAAACCTGCCAAATCATGACAAACGTCTCTGTGGCAGATTTAACGCAGAATAATAGTCAGAATAGCACCAGATGCACAGCTGCCGATGTACACAGGACGATGTCTTTTGGCACACTGACTTATGAACTTGTGACTGTGCATGCAGCCCTGTGCTGCCATCTGTTGGCGTGTTGCAAAACTTTTTGATAGGTTGTTAAATATCACTGCTGTATCATATCCTCTTTATAAACAGCTTCACTTCAGTACTGGATGTAATCCTAACTGGAGGAAAAAAAAAAAAAAAAAAGCACTTGAAGTCTGTGACTCTGCTCTTATAAACAACATTCACCTCTTCCTGCTCAGTGTGTGTTCTTTTGGCAGCACTCAAAGTAAGCCCTGGGTCATCTGCCTTATATACTGATGATTCTTAACAGATATTTTGATAGCTCCCACATTTCGTGCTGAAAAGGATGTACGCAGATTTGTGTGTAAAGTGCTCTTGTCAAAATTGCTAGCTGACTCTTGTCCAACTCCCACTCACCACTTCAGGTATATGTGTGTAATATAACAGTTATTAACCGGGCAAGGTAAATATCGGATATGAGATATCTCAGGCACCCATGACTGGCTTTAGTTATGATTGAAAAGGAAGAGAGAGTGATCCACTACTGTCGTCTAGAAAGCTTTGCTCTCTTGGCTTCCTGACCACAGATGACTGTGGCATCGCCGAGATTCCTCGAGACCCTTTTCACTTGGCGGCCCTGTCGAGACAATTTCAAGCATTAGCTCAAATAACTCATGAAAAAAAAAAAAAAAGACATCTCCCTCTTCAACTGCATTCGGTGAATTACACCATCAGTAATACAGTCATCCAAGTGGAAAAGAGCTGGAAGAGCCTGAGCACATCCTAAATAGGTCAGAGTGAACCCCAGGGCATAAAAACAGAGCACAGAATTTGTGCTTTCAGTTGTTTACTAATGTCAGAGGAGGAAGAGTGAGAGAAAGAGAAAACCACTTCTGATCAACATGAGAATATAAAACTACTCAAACTGATACTAGAGATCATTTCAACTCTGTGTTTTTTTTTTTTTTAGGAATAAAAAAAAAAATCTCCTTCTCTTTTTATCCCAACTTGGTTGAATATACTCCACAGCATTAATTTACAATGACGGTGCGCCTACGCTTGTTACCAGAGAAACGCCGTGTTGTTATAGTAACCCATGGTTTTGCACCGAATTCTGTCCGTGACTCACAGTAAAAAAAATAATAATAGCTGACCATAATGACTAACACTTATTTGATGCTGTATGCCTACAAACAAAAGCTGCTAAAACAAGATTAAAAGACAAAAGACATCCTAAACATAAGCGACTGATGCCTGAAATCTTTTTGCCTGAAATCTCGTTGCAGAGTGATGATCACTTCTGGCAGAAGGCTGATGGCTGCTGAATCAGCGCTAACTGGCATCATGTCCCGGGAGTCTAATTGACATCTGTCAGAGCTACTGTGGCAATTTTATGCCAGTTTGTCATGGGAGCCATGCTGCTATTATAAATAAAACCGGTGTGGATCGTAGTGTAGGGAGAGTGAGAAGGAGGGAGGGAGAAAGACTAGAAAGCATTTGCATGCTTGCATTTCATTTTCCAGGCACATCTGGAAGCGTGTGTGTGTGTGCGTGTGTGTGTCAACCAAAACTAGTGAGGTGTCAAGTGAATTACAGGGCCTTTTTGGCACATGGAGATCCATTTATGGATCCTAAAGCCTTACGAATACAACAAATGAAAGGCAAAAAATAATAATCATTTACTTAAATAATTGGAATAATTATATTCTATAAATTCTAAACTATAAATATTTTTTCTACCACCAAATTTATATTTTTAATTAGATTTTATGGCAAATTTCTGGAACATTCCTTTTCACTCCTGAAACATGGTTAACATTTCTCAAACATGTTACTTTAATGCTTAAGACATTCAGAAAGTTTTTTTTAAATGTTGAATCTGACTCAATTAAGCTTACAATAAATCTAAACACTTCACCATAATTTAATGAACTGCATCCCATGTTTAAAAGTCTGCTCTGAATCAAAACGCTATTTCATGAAAATAACCAATGGATCTGTTTGGAATTGGAGGCTCGGATGTTGTAAATGACGAGAGTCAATCTTTGTATGAACTCGTTCAAACGCAAAGCAAGAAACAAGAGAAACAAAGCTGCTCGTTTATCCCCTGACTTTTCATTCAACATGAACGCTTGTTTATCTGACTAGCAGCCATGGATTTGAGGTCAAGAGGTCATGTGGATTCGGCTCATTGAAATGTCATCCAACCACACGAAAAATGGCAACTATTTATGCTGCCTAAGGGCAGGCACAGAAAGATATGCGAGATGCACACAATGTGAGAGCCGTTACACATGTGTGAGAGAACACGCAACTCTTGGGAATGATATACAGGACTATATCAATCTACTCAAGTATAAACTGCCCACACAAGCTGTTTGATTCACAACCACAAATAGGCCGTTATCAAGAATTATCAAATTAAATCAGCACTTATGATAACGATTCGAAACCACAGCGTTAAAAAGAGACAGAGGATACACTGATATAGAAAGAGTTTCTATTGTTGATGCAACATCCTATTTTTCTGTGAATGTGTCAGTCTCACCAAAGCAATATATAGGCTACTCATTTTAGAATATTGAAATAATTGCCATTGTACCAGCATGAGTCATATCCTCCTGCAAATCTTATTTAATCCTTAGGGACTGACAACACAGATCTTGAACAAGTCTTTTTTTGAGGCCTTGTGAACACAGTCAGAGACAAACAGATCCAATATTGGTAACAATGTTGATAATTGCTTGAAACCCTAACTTGGTTTTGAACCATTTGTAATCTCATCTACTGACCATGTCATGACATCTTTCAACTTTTGAATAAAATCTGGATTTAAGCTACTTTTAAGATGGTTTTACTGTTGTGGATGGAAATGGTCCTTGAGAAAAAAAGGTGAGATCGGCATGACGTGACATGCTCGTCGCATTGCTGTGACTCAAAGACAAAAAAAAATCTTAAAACCACCAGTTAAGAGGATTATGTTAAAAGAAAAGAAAAGAAAAAAAAAAAAACAGCTACGAATACGACAATATCAAATCCTGTCTTAATCTAAACATGCTTATAGCCAGAATGAAAATCCTTATTATTTCAGTCTTGCTTTGAAGAATATTTCTGTTTATGACGCACTATTTTTGTCCTGATAATGCAAGAGGAATTAAATAATTTTGATTAATCACAAAGGATCATTGTTCTGTAATTGACTATGAAGCAAAAGGTTAGGCGCACAGTGTGATATTTTATTCACATCATTGCTTACTACCATGTACCACATTCACTTTATGTACACTTTATGTTACATACTCGGATCCCCGCTCCGGAACTTTATTTATTAATCTATCCAGTTATTGAATGTTGAGTACTTAAGGTACTTTTTTTTTTAATAACAAATATAAAGTGTTTTATGTTGGTCTGTACTTTGAGAGCCACAAACATCTGGAATCAAATTCCTTGTGTGTGTCAACATACTTGGCGAATTCTGATTCTGATCATCTTGTACAGTGTGAGAATTAAGTAATTAATTAAGACATGGTAAATGGCGAACAAGCAAACAAATAAAACTTATAGGTAACATATTGATGAAATCTGAAAATGCATCTAGCATTAATATAGAATCATGAATTTATATATCTGCAAATGCGCTGATCCGGAGTTATCCATCAGAACAGTATACTACTCTACTAAGCAGTATTCTAAATAGAACGCTACTTATTGTAACTACAGTATAGTTACAGTAACCACGGTGACCTGCTATTCTGTCTTCGCGCACTGTATAGTACGCTAGTATTAAACTTGGTACAGTGTGCGCGTGAGTCCAGTGAGTGTACCACACAGCATAACGGTACCTGGTCTAAACCCAGAACCTTGTTTATTCACTAAGCTACCCAACAAGACACACATTAGCCACATTTGCTGAAAAAAATCAGATATTAAAATTATCTTTAAAACAACACACGAGCTTGCCCAGCAAACCGGAAACATTTAAGAAAGCGGAGCTTTACGGTTAGACCAAAACAAGCCACAACACGCTGCTACTACTCGCTAACCTAACGCGACTCACACACCCAAGAGGGCACACCTCCGATACACTGCGCTTTAGGTACGGTAAATATCGACATTACCGGAAACTCGGTCTCCTCTCCCCCGCTCCCCCGGTGACACTGCCACGGCCAGCGGTGCGGTTTAGATCAACTGAATCCTCCTCATCATCCGCGCTCGAGCGCTGCGTAGTGGGCGGGAATACGCGCGATTTAACGTAGTGACGTGACGCAGATACTTCAGCCAACCACATCGTGCTAATTCAACGTCACACGTGTCGCAGGAAAAGAATGCGGAAGCGCGAATTTCCCAAAGCGTACGCGCGCGTGTGTAGGGTTAAACTTGCGTGTTGGATTTTAAGAAGAGAACAGAGCGTCGGCTTATTATTTAACCACAAAAATATGACTTAATGAGGTCTTTACAACTTTGTGTTCACTCGCCACAATTACCAGAATATTAAGAACCGACGATGCATGTACCAGCTGTCCCTCAACAACTCAGGTGACCACTGGTATGACTCCCAAAAGGAGGACAATTGTGTACAAAAATGATGACAAAGGGTAAAATAAAATATGCGGACACGATTGAAACCACAAAGAACTAAGTGAAAAAATGTGTGGGGATAAGACAATAACATTATTCTAGAATTCAGTGTTCATTTATTCACAGACATTTGGATTTGGCAGTCACCACTCTGTTCCTCCAACAGTGATTGCCAGTTTACCTGGTAGACAGCTGATATATAGATTTGTTTAAAGTCTTAAATCACAAATTTAATGACCATTATTACTGTTTTAAAGAGGCTACTTACATGGATAACTACTCACCAGAGATGGTCTACTTAATGTATTTCACACCTTTTGTAGTTGCCTCCAAGAATGTCTTAATGTCACGAAACTTTCCTCTGAAAGTCTGATGCAGACTTGGACCTCTGCTTTGACTGAGTCTACCTCTAGATGGTTACTTTCATTTCGCCATGTGGATTAAATAATAAACACTGGCAACTTGCGCAATTGTCTTCATTCATGTAGGCAAAGAAAAAAGGGTGGAGTTTTGTGATGATGCGTGCAACGTGGTGGCAGAGGGTCAGAAATGAGGAAAAACAGGCAAAACAAGGACACGCAATAGTGTTTCGGGCAGACAGCTGGAAAGCCGACTGTCCGGACGAAACCCAGACGAATTGACACCATACCCTCAACCCTGGTCCTGAATTACCCCTTGTCCTGCACATTTCCTGTTTTCTGTGATCTCAATACACCTGATTTAACCTGACAAGCTAATAAACAGTCCATTCCTGAACTATAACATGTGTTAGAACGGAGAAAAAAAACAGAATGTGCAAAACAGTGTACAAAACTGGTTGTGTAAAGCTGCTTTGCGACAATGACAGTTGTTAAAAGCGCTATACAAATAAAATTTTATTGAATTTAATTACTCAAGGAACAGAACCTTTAGGCATTCTGTATGTCAGTGTTTCTGGATCTGGTTGCCAACAGCAAGCAACCAATTCAAAATCCATCCCAACCCTGCATATCTGGCCTGTGGGAGGAAACCGGAATACCGGAGGATGGGGACCCACCAAGCATGGGGAGAACATGCAAACTCCATGCACACAGAGAAGGGAATCGAGCCAGGCCACGAATCGAGCCCGGAGCCTGGAGGTGCAAGGCGACAGTGCTAACCATTACACCACCGTGCCGCCAATTATATTACAATGAAATTTAATAAAGCAGTGTTTAAAAAAAAAAAAAAAGAAGGCGGAGGCTTAGTGGTTTGCACACTCCTCCAGGGTCGAGGGTTTGATTCCTGCTTCCTGCCTTGGGTCTGTGTGCATGGAGTTTGCATGTTCTCCCGGTGCTTCTGGGTTTCCTCTCACAGTCCAAAGACATGCAGATTAGACTACATGGTGTTACCAAACTGCCTATAGTGAAAAAGTTTGTGTGCTCTGCAATGGATTGGCACTCTGTACCCCACCTTGTGCTTAAAGTTTCCTGAGATAGGCTCCAGGTCCCCTGTGTCCCTGTACAGGATAAGCGGCATAGAAGATGAATGAATGAATGTTTAGAAAAGAAGCTGTTCTCATTAACCTTTCACCATTAGACTTGTATTATTAAACAGTCACTCTTATTTAATCCACGCTAATCCTAAAAACCACACACCAGACAGAGAAGGAAAAAAATCCTGTCAATACTAATCACCATTGTATGAACAGGATTAGGGCTACTATAAAATATATTTATATGTTGGCCCTAATCCTCTTCTGTACCATTGCAAGGTTCTATGAAGAACCTCTTTTCCTCCAATTAATCAAATTTTTAATTGCCCTTGATACTGTAGCATAATACTATATCCCTAAATGCACTTACTTATTTATTCAATCTATTTACACAAATGTCTCCAATGTCTCCATTTTCTTTGCCAGGGCAAAAACTGTATTTCTCTAGTAAGAGACCGGATTTGTGGCATTCAATAACTTTGTGTAATTGTAACTGACTCACAAAGCATGTTCAGTCAAACACAATGCTGAACACAGATCCAAGTTTAGGTTTGGATGTCCTTTAAGGCGCAAACTAAAATTAAAATGCTAAGTAAATGTGGACATTTCTTTCACAAAGTGAAACACTCCCATGCCCTAAGCTTCTGACTGCACAGCCCAGCTGTTTTACAAGTTGAAGTTGTAACAGGCAACAAATGGACTTTTGGCCAGAGGGGTCATTAAGTGAAGTTATAGGATCTGTTTTTAATCTACTGTGCCTTTTTTAAAACAGCTTTGAAAGATTCAGTTTAATATCCACATGTTCACTAACAACAGCCTATGAAACCCCACTGTTATTGTGGGGGTAGATGAAATAGAGTAGAGAAATGATGCCTGCCCTCCTTCTACAGAGACTGCTATGATCAGGAATAGAACGATGAACCTCTTTTTCCCTTTTTCTTTCTTTTAAGTCTATAGCTTTTCTGTACTCTGCCCTTCTCTGCAATTTGCTGGAGAACATGTTTTTGCACTGATTCCAATTTCACTGATGGAGAAAAAGGCTAGATAGAGGTTGATGCTGGGGCAAAAATATTAACTAATATCTAATATCTAATTAATGCATATGAATAATACTGTATCAGGACACATCCTTAGAATTCATAACATATCGCATCTTCCACTTCTTATATGCTGAACTTGTGGGCTCTACAGGATCAACATGCTTACGTCCACCATATTTTTCTTTTTTATTAGTATTTTGTTTTTAATACAAGAAGACAGTCTGCTTTAATAAAGATGTGGTCAGCATTAAGCATCTGTAAATTATACCACTGAGGGATTTTAAAAATATTTCCAAATTAGTAAGACACCTACAGTAATGTGTAAAAGTCTTAGGTACAAACTTTCCTAAGGATTTATTTATTTATTTATTTATTTATTTTAGGACTTATAATTTAGTTAATGAGAACAAAACCATTACTGATTTTTTAACATTAGTATTCCACCAAAGCATTAAAAGAAAAATATCTGTATGGCAAAAAAGAAAGCAGCACATTTTATAAGTGACCACTTCCCAGACAAAAAAATAAGACGGAAGCTACTGGGTTTTGAGTGCAAAAAAAGAAGCAGGTGCAACAGTTACGTTCCTCAGAAGAATTGTGGGTAGTTCTACAGGATGGTCAGTAAAACCATCCTGTAGAATGGATCACCAATTTTTTTTTTTTGTTTGTTTTTTTAAAGACATCCTTGCTTTACAGACTTTATTTGCATTAGTCTGGAAATAATAATTTAAAAGGCTTAATCGTATAATATTTGAACACAGTAATATCATTTACTGTATGACCAAAGATCTACACTTATTTAAGGTGCTCCATTCACCGAATATGAAGGCATGCTCTGGACCAGTAACTGGAAACCATCCACTTGTGGGAATTCAGCAAATGAAAAAACAACCAACTAAGTAACCAACCAAAATAAAAAATAAAAAATAATAATAATAATAAAAAAAAAAAAATTTAAAAAAAAATCACATTCGCTGCACATTAAGCCACTGAATCATCACCTCAGAATGCAAAGAAAAGAGGAAAAACCTCTGCTTGTTCATCAGCAGCATGACTAAGAGCAGACATCAGCTGATCTCTCTTCTCCAAACTAATTTAGTTTTCCTCTATTTTCAAATGGCCTGTTTGTATAGCTTCTTCCTTCACACAGACACTATTAGACCTTCACCTTGGCCATGAATACATGCTTATATCAAATATCATGTCTGATATGAGCAGAGTGTGAATTTACTGTACATGCACGTGACAGAGTTGTCAATGTGGATTGACTCATCTTTTTAAATTTTTTTTATTTGAACTAGTTTGATCAGGTTTAGATTACGTTTCCCGTAACAGCTCTGAGACATCTAGTAAAAGCGACTTGAAAGTCTAAAGGTCGTTCTCGTTGCCATACTCACAGTGCCACACGTTAACTGTGTGCGCTTAATAAGATATGATGAGACAGCAAGTGCTGAGTGCTTGTTCAGGCCAGTCAGTGATTATCTCATCAGAGGGTCAGCACTTTCATTACATCATAAGACACGCTGAATGTCTTAGGAAAAGGATCAGCACTTTCATTAGATCATAAGATGTACAATTCTGTAGTTTATTATTATTATTTTTTTTTTACAACAAAGGTTGCGAGTCTCCACACTTTTTCCATAGTTGATGCACAGTGAGTAGTTACAGTAAATATACAGTCCAGTGATGAAAGGTTTGAGGAACTGAAATGTACAAATGTACAATAGCTATCACTATACTATACTACTTACCCCTTAATCAAGCAACGCTATAACCCTCAAACTCTCAGAAATACTGTACAATATGCATAGATTTGATTCTGCCTAGTTTGACCAGACTGACCCTATTCCAGAGCGATGAGCATGTCAGGGTTAGAACGGAAGCCCATGAAGCGATGCACCCATCATCCATAGTGGCCACGGCACCAGCTACTGGAGGCAGTGCTATGAACGATGTACAAGTTTTCCTAATGGAGTGGCCAGTTGGATTAAATAAATAGTATAAGGCTAGCTCCCAATAATAATGTTTCGCACCCTCAATCCTACTGTATATAACCCACTTTGAATCGGACACATATGTCTTAGAGTAGTAGGACTGTAATTAATGCGAAAGAAACAAGCAGGTATTTCAATCTAACAAACCTAGGCTTATCAAATACACTTACTCTTTTAATAATGTTGGAACAAGCCTACCGTAGTGAACATTAGAATCATTATAATAAAATTAAGGAGTTTTAAAAGACTAACTGCAGCTTAAGGCTTATAGAGCTATGAATGAATTAATGAAACACTATTGTATTTGACAATCAGTGCACTTCCATAAATCTGATATCTTATCAGTAGATATCTTATCAGTAGAGGACACAGCTCCAGCACTAAATGCTACATTGGTAATCCATATTAAACAATGAATAATGTGTGCTTGGGTACACCTGATATCTGAGGTTTCATTTCATGAAATGATAATTGATAGCTGCTATTTTGTTCTCAATAAAATCATGTTAGTGGCAGTGAGAAGGGGGTGGGAGGTAGTGATAGGCCAAACTTTTGTCAACGAAAGTCAATAAATTCCTGCTTTCCTGAATCAATGTAAAACTTTTACAATGCCTAGACAGTGTCAGAGATAAAATCACTAAAGCACAAGATACAAAATCCTGGAAAAGACATCAAGAACTTTGTAGAAATTATCATCATCTTATCCTTATCTATGCGTGATCAATAATCAACAGCCAGAGTAAGCTCTGTTGGCTGATAAATAGGTGTGAAAAAAATTTACTCCTGCCATGGCCGCAACACTTTTCTGGGAAAATCACACACACCCACTCATGAGGCTTTTCAAGACAGAGCGGCCCACCTCCCTGCTATTAATACCCACTGATAAGGTGCTATCTCTCCCCTGAGTGCCATGGCTAGTTATGGGCAAAAGCAGCATCAAGCTACAAACTCATTCTTGAATGCCAGCTGGTTCGATCGGAGCTTCTTTATCACGACCGTGCATGTGGTTTTGCTGAGACACACACAGTTCACGTGCACCCCAGAAGGAACGGGCCGTCGGGAGGAAGTCAAAAGTGCACACTGTGCATCAAGACGAAGCCAAAGTCTAGAGGTCTAGAATATGGCGCAAGTCAGCACAGCCGAGGAACAGAACACTAAGATCAGGGTTTTCCTGCACTACCTGACCTCTGGATCATCTTAAGAACAAGAGAACTTAGCAGAACAAGAATGAACATGTATTATAGACTACCTTCAACCTTTGAGCAACTGCTTATCATTTGTAGAATTGATAACGAAGCATGAAATGCACTGACGCATCATTTCCGTGACCTTTCATCCCCGGGACAGCATTCCAGAGGACACACTTATTATCTTACACCATTCATGTGACGAAAGGACAAAATCATATTCGTTGTTCCTTTTAAGAGAAACAGTCTTCACTATCGGACAGAACTGTACGCAATATCTCTTACTAGATATAAAAATGCATATGTTGACTTTCTCAACCATAATCTTCAGTAAGAGTTATGTAGTATAACTTATATTATACCATTATTATACAGTAGTTGAAGCATTTATACTATGAAACTGTTGAAGAAAAAAAAACTACTTATATGGAAATTCACGTCTACGTAATGATAAATAATGCTTAGTTAAATTCTTTTACTGCATTAATCAACACAAATAATTTGGGCAAAACATTTAGGAAATGTGTGACAGTAATATTGGGCATGAGGAATATTGCGGTACATTGCAGAAAAGATTATAAAGCATATTCATACAAATTAAATAAAAAAGTAACATCATGCAGATGGGACTGCTCGAACAAAACTATGCTCTTTCTACAGAAGTAATAAAACTTTCTCCTAAGCTTGTCCTAAGATATCCCGTAACAAAGCTTTAACACTCATCTTAATTTTGAAAAAGTTTAGCCATAAGTTAGTGACGATAATAATCCTGCAGTCAACGTCAGACAGGAAGTGAAAGCCAGAAACAAAGAAGGATCATTTCCTCTTTCCACACGACAGCCAGCACTTCTGACACATCAGTTGGTGATCACTTAACTTGAAAAACTCAGTGCTCAAAGGCACGCATGCCGGATGGACACCATGGACATCCAAGTTTTTTTTTTAGAATAAACACGATCAAACGATTTCATGGTTAAGGTCAAAAGGGGAAATATGCAAGTGCTGAGGGGTTTCCTGTTCCATAATAAGCATTGAAAGACAGTCTTTTTCCACAAAACAAAGCTCTACACAACCTAACAAAAAAAAAAAAAAATAGTTGATGATTCAAATGATTCTTGGAAAAGTGTACTTACGGTATCAGAGCAGAGGCGATGACAAGGGTGCACACCATGGATCAACATTTAATGGCATGATGGAGAATCCAGATTGAGATTAAAAAAAGAAGGGACAAGGAGAAAACAAATTCAGTACTAACACTACAATGAAATGTAGACTTTGGACTATAATTAGGATCCCCAAACTCTACACTACGTATACTTTAGCTCATCACAGTCAGAGGCAATTGACTTTTAAACCTTACTTACTGTACACACACACACACACACACACACACACCTTGGATAGCATTGCAGTTTAAAGAAAACTGTACAAAACTACCCATGTTAACATACGTACACACAATTAAAAAGTTTAAAACAATAAACAACCTGGATACATTCCACCGTTTTAAAGCATTTAAATGACCTCACTCACATTACCAGCGCGCGTGAACAGGAGCTAAAGAAGGCACGGAGACGCTTCTGGTACTTCCGGCACTTTCGAGTTAAAAGCCGCAAAACACTCCGCGCGCTCACCTGAGGGGAATCCGCTTTGATCCTCTCGGATCTGTTTAAGGAGGCTCTCAGTGAGCGCTGAAGCCACGCCCCGTCCGCGCTATTGACCGGAGAGGCTGTATGTCAGCGTTGAAACGTGTTAACTCCGCCCACTGTCAGCCTGAGGCGAATCAGTTAAAGGTCGCTGACGGGAAAGATAACGTTCATACTGTACATATTGCTGAAAAAAAAAATACAAACCTTTTATCCAGTCCGGATACTGAATGTGGACTTTTAAAAGTATTCAGACACCGGAAGCATTATAAATGATAAATTACACAATTAGAATAACGGTTGAAAACATGACTTCAACTTTCAAAAAGTACCCAAAATACCATGGTTCTTAGCAAACAGCTAAATATAGTAACGAACTGTAGTGGGAATCAGTAGTCAAGTCCACTGAAATCACCTTAAAACAAAAGTGAAAGTACCTAAAGTATTATTTCAACATCACAAAAAATAACTTTATTATATCCATCCATCCCTCTCGGATCCTCTGTAGTTCAACTAGGGACCGTGGAGGGCAGAGGTGACCATTGTACGGTATATATTCCCATTTTTACTACTGTGGTAGGGCCTCCGGTCAACATTCACACATACAGTATGTTCACACACTACAGGCAATTTGTGAACGCCAATTACTCTAATCTGCATGTCTTACCAGAAGGAAACCCACCAAGAATGGGGAGAAAATGCAAACTCCATGCACACAGACCCAGAAAAGGGATTTGAACCCGGGATTTGAACAGTGCTAACCACTAAGCCACTGTGCTTTTATGCAATGCCATAACATCAATTTCCATCCTGAATTGCATTAATTTCTCAAAGATCTTTGATGATGGTCTTTGACCGCTGCTTGACATCTTCCCCAGCACATCCCAAAATTCTCAATAGAGTTGAGATCTGGACTCTGTGGTGGCCAGGTGTGAAAATGATGTCTGCTCCCTTTAACCACTCTTTCATAATTTGAGCTCGATGCATAATTATCGATGGTATTCATATAATTAATGATGGTAGTCAGCTGATCTCTATTTTGGAAACAGAACATTGCTGAAAGTAGACCTGCCTGACAGAAGCAACCACAGATCATAACACTGCCCCACAGTGCGGTAGGCACTAGGGATGAAGGGTTCATCGCTTCGTCTGCCTCTCTTCTTACACTGATGCGCTCAAAATTCTGGAACAGTGTAAAGCTGGACTCATCAGGCCATCCTCCAAGTGGATAAGTGGGTTTCTTAAGGCTACACAGTTGTTTAGTCCCAATCCCTTGACTTCTCTTCACATTGTGCATGTAGAAATGTTCTTACCTTGACTATTAAGCATTCTCTGTAGTCCAACTAGGGGCCGCTGAGGCCAATAGTGACCATTGTATTTATTCCTATTTTTTTTACTGTGGTATTGTGGTAGGACGTCCGGTCAACATTCATGCCCGCATTCACCAACTACAGGCAATTTGGGAACGCCAATTAGCCTAATTTACATGTCGTTGGACTGTGGGAGGAAACCAAGAGTACCTGGAGAAAATCCACCAAACACTAGGAGAAAATGTTAACTCCTTGTACACAGACCTGAGATAATCAAACTCGGAGTTAAATCTCTGCCATTATCACATAATATTTCTTCTGTTTAAGAAACAAGAAGATACTCAATGTGTGGGTTAGGGTTAAATAATTTGCTCCCAGCTGAAACACATTAATCACTCCAGTAATTATCCAATGGAAGGCTCTCATCTACTATATTTCCTTTGTTACTGTAAATCCAGGTGGTGACTTTTGGATAGGCAGTGTATTTAATTGTTTGTTTTAGAAGAACATACGAAGCCTTCACAAATGACCAGCATTAAATAATGAATAAGGTTACTCTAATATGAAAAAGATAAAGGAGGAAATCATAAAAGTAATCAAGAGAAAAATATTAATATTATTCTACAATAAATCTAAAATTTATCACAACGTTCACTTCCATTCCTCACCAACAGAGGTCACTATAAACCAAAAATACTTAGTTCACAAGGAAAACGTTTTAATTAAAGGAAATCAGCAATAATATCAATACAGTTATTTGTAAGGTTTTTATTTCATCTACTGACTTTTGACTAGTAACAATTGTGCATGAACTTGACATACATTCAACCACAAAATAGTCTCTAAAAAAACAAAACAAAAAAAAAAAAAAAAAACTTAATTTATGGCCTTCATAATTTTCCCGCCCGGGTGAAACCTGAGAATTCAACTCTAACAGTTATTGCTGTTTGATTGCACAACAATATCCAGGTACACTGAAACAAAGTTCATGAGGTTGCATAATTATATTTTGTATGTATGTGTGTATATGTAAAGCAAGATAGGGTTTCTTTTACAAATATAGTAGCTTTGACTAAGAACTGAAGAAAGGTATTTGATTTTAAGGGACAGAGTCATTAATGTGGCAAAAGTTAGTGAATCTGGAGAAAACACAACAATAACACAATTCAATAATTATTACAAGGAAAGTTACTTATCTGGTGACACAATGCAGGACAAGAACAGCATATAAGCCTAACAGATCAGTGGAAGGCACAAGAACAAGAACTCGTCTCTACTTTTGGACTTATCATCTATATACTGCACAAAAGTGAGTGATGGTCTCTTTGAAAGCTGGATTATACCTCCAGTCTTTTGAAATACTTATAAGTATTTTATGAGTGTCGTGTTCATGACAAAATCTTACCTAATTTATGCTACAAACTAAGTAAACTGCCCACAGAAGAACTCTAAGCAGTTAGCGACTACACCGTATTTATATTCCTGAGCACAGAAACTTGCTCAGACTTGCTCAGACCTGCTCTCCCTGTTGGAGATTTGCCTTTGGGTCCATGTCTACATCAGTTGTATGAGAGTTCACCAGAATAGGTTCTGTGTGCAGCTGTGTGAGGGAGTTATTGGGGAATATTTGTGCATTCATAACATAACTCTGTGTTCCTGTCTGCTCTGATTCCTCCACACCTGTTTCTGGCACCCCATCTGAGGCTTCAAATGAGTCTCCTCCTAGTGCTGCCAGTTTTATATAGCCCTTACTGCCCAAGCGGTCCAGCCTCGGGCAGCTGAATCTGCGTGACCTTTCTTCATGCCGTCCAGTGCCCAGGTCAGAAAGGGCATTCAGGGACAGGTGGGAGCCCAGGATCCTAAACCCAGAACCGGGAAGCTGCAGCTGCTGCTGGCATCCACTGGATACATCACCTGAGAGCTTGGGATCCCGAGATACCGACAAACCTGCCATCAGTACCTCAGCTTTGGTTTGTATGGCAGTGCTGAGAAGTTCTTCTGAGCATCCAGAGCTCTGGCACTCTGGCTGCAGCTTTTCTGTCAGATTGCATGGTGTAACATGCTCCCCCTCCCGCTCTTCTCTCGCCTCCATTTCATGGTTGTTGAGTTTAATTACAGGTAATGTGAAAGCGTTAACAGAGGAGGTGACTATGGAGCGTGTCTCCCACTCCTTGGGAGCAGGTGTTGGTTCTTTAAGCTTGTTCTGATCTCTGTATATGGTGTAGATTGTCTCAGTAAGTGACTGTCTTTCTCTAGACCAGCTAAACTTTCTGCTGAACGATGAGCTCCTGTAATCCTTTTCTTTACATGAGACAGTAGAAGGCCAGGAGCCTCTTGAAGGCATGGCTGTCCTATGTGTGGCTGATGGAAGATCTCCTTCCTTGGACTGTGTGCAGCCTAACAGCCCGTTAAGAGGAGCATGGCCCTTGGAGCGCAAGCTGTGGATGTCTATAACCGTAGAGTAAATGTCCCTCAGGTCAATGATTTTGGTCTTCTTGTCCCGGTTCTCATGGAGTACGGCATTGGCGCAAATAAAAAGGAAGATACCAATTCCCATAACTAGTGGTCCAAACACTTTGAGGTTGTCGGAGTACAGATAAGTGGTGAACAAACCATCAAACAATCCAACAGGATGGAAATTAGGCTTGGTAGCGTTAATCGTACCGTCACTGCTATTCCAGTGCAGCTTCATCCAGAGCTTTGTATTGCTCGTGAAGTTTGATGCTGGCTGAATTTTTTTTTTAGAATCAGTTGCCTGTTTCATGAGCTGCGTCTCTCTTGGTAAGACTTTTGGATAATGTGAGGTCTCTTTAGGCCAGTATCCCAGGACGGCCATTGATATTCCCACTATTAAGACGAACAATCCGATTGCTGCAACCACGCCAGATACGGAGAACAGCTTCAGCTTCCCCTTTACCACCACCACATTGTTCTTCATCTTCTTCCTGGCTTTTCTCCTTCGCTTGTTCTCCGCTCGGTTCTTGGTGCGGAGCGAATCTTGCCGCCGGGAGATCCTCAGGAGCCCGCCTGTCGCTATCATTTTGACTGCTAGACAATGGATCTGTCAGTCATCCTGCAGGAGACACAATAATATTGATATATTTTACATCAGTGGCTTACTGGCTGATATTTTGGCAAGGCAAATATATTACAAATATATTAACATCATATCCAAACAGAGAACAAGAAGACATGCTTTAAAAATAGCCCTGAAATCCTCAATATGAATTATGGGGAATTATTAAAGAAATGCACACCCAGTTCTAGTGAGGTGTTTAGTATCATGTGAACAATGCTCAGAGATACTACACACTTTCGCCAAATTGCCATAAGCACCTGCACTACACACCTGATACCCATTTATCACTGGCTTAAAGTAGCCTAAAAGTCTGGGTCCAAACGCAAATTTTATTTAAAAGTATAGATTAGAATAAATGCTCAAATTGACAAGACTGCTGGCATGGTGCATAAACTGAATACACAATTTTGAACATTTATTAATGTATCAGAACAAATGTTACATGCTGGTCAGATACGGAGATCAGCTTCCCCTTCACCACCACCACATTGTTCTTTATCTTCTTCCTGGCTTTCCTTCTTCGCTTGTTCTCCGCTCAGTTCTTGGTGAGGAACGAATCTTGCCACCGGGAGATTCTGAGACGATTTGCTCCTTTAGTGCAGCGATTCCTCTGGGACAATTCTGATAGACTTCTGACTTCAGATGACAAAAATCAAGTGATGTTGGGTCTGGTTCTATTTACTCATACATTGTTACTGTAATTTTAAAGTGTTTCTCCCTAACTTTTCAGTTTGCTTTTGACAGATCCTTTGAGGAAGAAATTTTCTAACATTTATAGTACCCTTAACCCCAATTTCCACTGGTAGTGGAGTTCCAGTCACTAGAGTTAATTGTTTCTACTCTAGTCAGGGGTTGTTTCCACCAAGTGCTCCTCTAAAGTTACATGCACAGTCCTTTTTGTCGGTACGCTTTAAGAAAAAAGTTTAACCATCAATCAGCAAGCGTTTTTTTTTTTTTTTTTTTTTTTACACAACCATGCAAACTAATTCGTGCTGCCAAAAAAAAGTAATTCAGAGAAATAAAAAAAATAAAATAATTTATTTTAAAATAAAAGAGAGGTTCAGATTCGACCTATTTTTGGGTCGAATAGCGCTTTTGGTCAAAGTGGGCATGGCTACATGCATCACTCAACAGAAACAATCAATGCAATAGTTTACTGTAGAATACACAGAAAATGCAAAACACACCGAAATGACCATAATGCCCCATACAAAGTGCCCAAAATTAAAATTAATTAAAGCATTAATGTGGAACGCCACTATGAGATAAAGCACGGATTGATAAGGCAAACATACCCGCAGCAGTCCGAGGTGAGGGCGTGTAAAATATCAGAACTGAGTTCTGTTGTACAGAAAGACAGGCAGACACGTACATGGGCTTCTACCTGAACAGTGGTGGGTAGAGTAGCCAAAAATTGTACTTGGAAGAGTAGTTGTACTTCAAAATAATATTACTCAAGTAGAAGTAAAAAAGCATTCAGTTTAAAATACAAGTTCTCGTGTAGACGGCGGAGCTCTGTTTATTTTGTGTTTTCAGTTTTCTTTTATTTCCTTTTAAGTTAATAATTAATAATCCCACGCTACCTCTAAACGGGAAGGTTTTCCCGTGCGTATCAAAAGCACTCTCACAACTCCTATTTCATTGACCCCCTCTAAAGCTCTGCGTCAGGGCTCTTATAAATATTATAATATTATATTATTATCTCGTGATGCGGCTCTCCATACCGCACCATGTAACAATAATGAATAATTTTTCTCTTGAAAGTTTATAGTGAAATAGATTAACTGTTTCTTAAATACTTAAACTGTCTCTTCTATTAAAAACATTCCTGCCATGCTCAAAGCCACAAATCTTTCTTAAGTCTTATATTTGATGTGAACGTTAGTTGAAGCTCTTGACCTATAGGTGAATGAATTTTGCGTTGTACTGCTGTAATATAATGGGCCGGTTAGCTAAAGTGGATGGTGAGTTCATACGTGTATGTGCTGTATATATTTTCTGTGCATATAAGAGACTAATACTCTGTAATTCCCAAACTAAAACCATACGAGCATTACAATTTAGCTTGAACCCATCGAGTAGTACTAAATGTCTCCAGATCATTTCTAAAATGTGCAATTTGTGTTTTATGACAGCTAGCACCTTACATATGACAACCCCCTAAACTGGCTCATCACCTACACCAAGTGCTTTGAGAAGATGCCATAGCTTAATTGCACTGAATAATGCACAATTCACCCCCGACTTTGCAGGTAGGTGATCCATTTCCTTAATCATTCATAATTATGTGTGGCTTAGGGTGAATTTATGAATAATTCATCTCATAAATGTCTGCCCTGGTGCACAGTTTTTTTTTTTTTTTTTTTTTGGAAATGCCAGGGTTTTAGAATGGCAGGCCTCGGGAATGTGAACTTGAATGTGCTGCTGGAGCTCCATAACTAGCCCAAGGGTCAGGGACCTTCAGTGACATTCCTTTCAATGCATTTCAATGCAGAAAGGCACAACAGCTTAATCGTATTTATAATGGCCGTCCATATTGTAGTACACATCAATACCTAGGACTGCATGCTGTTATAAATGTGTAGCATTTGCCATTCAAGGTATTATTTTCTCAGTAGCCTTTTGCAGATCGCCCTCCTCAATAGTGAGTAATCATAATGTACAGTATGTTCAGCAATATTCTCAAAGGTCTTAAAACCACATGATAAAGTGAGTATAGCTGAGTACTATTTTTGACTCTAATGATATTTATTAGGCATGGTACTGAATATGAATTCTTCAACTGATAATAAACCGCATACTGATACGAATAAGAAGTGCACTATTCAATACAGAAAGGTTCTGTGCATCGAGACCCTGGTTCTGGTGGACACCAAATAACAGGGATCTTTTCATTTTCTTGTTGAAATGCAGGAGTGGACATATATTGAGCTTGCAGGACAATGAGAGAGATCATAATAATGTGGAGTGCTGCATGATGTATTTTACAGCATCCATTCATTCATCCTTAGTAACTGCCTGGTCAGGGTCATGGTGGTTCGTTTGGATGTAGAACCAAGTACATTTGGTGGAACACACTGTATTGCAGGCAAGTACAAACAAGAATAATGACTTTGCGAGTGAGATAAAAAAAAAGACTCCAACACATCTAGTTGAAACCAATTATGAGTGTGAGTGATGTAGCTGTCAGACAGAATTCACAAACCATGCTTCCAATTTTAACTTCCAGCTTCTGGATATTTAGAGTATTTATATACACAGCCGCAAATACAGAAAGTGGTATTGCATTTCACCTATTGTAATCCATGCAAATCCTTTTTTCCCCCCACAGGTTTCAGATTAAACTGATAACAGACTTCCTATTTTACCATGTTTATTCTGAGCAAGTTCATTTGTGAAATTATTATTGTCACAACAATAATTCATCTGCACTCTTCTCTTCTCTGGTGGACTATAGCTTGTTTTATGGTTTAGTGCTAACTGTGTTTTTGAATCTAGAAATTTATTTAACACATGCAGGTAAACAGAACTAAATGCAGCTTTGTGCATGGTCATATAATGCTGGTGATATAACAAAAAATAATCTCTCTCTCGATCTTTAGTGTTTCTCGAGCAGAGCTAAAAGAACAATGCAAACTGTACATGCATACGCCCACACTCACACCCTGAAAACTCCATATGCCTCCCTCAAAGGTCAGTAAAGGGTCAATCCTTATCTTTTAGCCGTTTATAAGTTGGCTGCATTACGGCGTAAAGTTTCGACAGAACACAACATCACCTCCATGTGTGAAGAGCAGAAAACCAACCTCTTTGGAAAGGACATGCCTCTATTTGGGCCTAATGTATGTGAAAACACAAAAGTCAAACACACTTGAATACACTCACACACACTCTCATGCACCATAAAGTTGAAATCCTGGAGCTATTTGCACAGATACACAAACCACCATGGTCTGAAGAATTGTGTGTTTTCCGCACTTCATCTGTGCCTGACAGACTGATCTAAATTGGGGTTTTTGATTAACTCTCCAAAGGCCTTACTATATAATTAATCAAACACACAGCACATCCTAAGGGGGTTTCTTACTTTTATACGACAGCCATTTGCTAACAACTGAAATGATATTTTCTTAATAGAAGACATAATAGAAGATATAATAGAAGACTTAATAGAAGACAATGTTAAACGCTTTTTAACATTTCTACAGTAGTTACAATTAATGTTGTGGAATGTATGCTTACACTTAGATTACAGCAGTTATACAAAGTTACTCTCTCTCTTTTTTCTCTTTTCTTAAAGTTACAAAATACAGCTTGCCATGTTTTATCGTGAGAAGTCAGAATTGGCAAAATCCTCCGTTCTGAATGATGTTCTAATAGCAGAATGCTTACTGACAGGAATAATAATAAAAAAAACAACACTGGAGGCTCCTGTTCAGTAAAACGTGTTTTTTTTTAAATCCGCATATGAATACATAGATTATCCACTGTGCAAGAACATGTGAATGCCTTGTCACTATAGTAACAATAATCAATTTGAAAGAGGACGTTGATATAAACCTGTGATTTGAATTACAGCCAACATTATTGTCAGAGCTGCTGTTACAGTAAATTAAGCAACACCTTCTGCCTAATCAGATTTGAGACTTCAGCAGCACTGTGGTTTGAGCAATCTGGCACCACATCACACTGCCGCTTAACTGTGTATCTTCAGAATAAATGTGCAGTCAAACATTTAAAAGAAAGTAGTAATTTTAATTTCAGTCATGTACGAAACCTGTTCGTTAGCATATGGGCCAAATTTTATTTGATTATTATGTTTAACATTCTCGGGTTAAAGTCAAGGGATCATGCCTTTCATCGGTATACCAGACATGAAATGGTGAATAAAATAGGTAATAATAATAATAATAATAATAATAAAAAGGTCAATGTTCAGGAAAAAAAGCAAAGAAAAAAAAAAACTCAAACAGAACATAAGCATTAAATCATTACAAGCAGCAAAAAAAACTTTGCTCTGTCCATGGTGCTGATGTGTTACACACACAGAGGAAGATTAATGGGCTTCATATGACTGGCTGCCATTAAAATGAAGCAGTCAAATCAAGCTTTAAACATGCATTACATTTTGACACATTGCACATGCTGCAGTCATCACTCAAAGGTTAATGCTCTAGCTTAGTGATCAATAGGTCATGGGTTCAAGCCCCTACCCTTGCCAAGCTGCAATTGCTGGGCCCTTGAGCAAGGCGCATCACACTCTTTGCTTCAGGGATTGTGCAGGAAAAATAAACACAGTTATGACAGTATAAAACTACCTTAATTTTTTAATATAGTGCACTAATGAACTTATCCCAGCGTTTCACTAGTGCATGGATACTATCATGGTAGAAAGTTCTCAGTACACCAGAGCCATGATCAGCAACTCTGGCCTCACAGAAACTCATTTAATGCCCCAAACATGTGGAAATGGCTTGGAGCGAGGTCAGGACTGTACGGAGGATGTGGCAATAACTACCAGACGATTTCCTTTAATGTGCAAGTGGTCTTGGAGAATGATTGTATGTACAGTTTCCATAGACAGATGCATCTCTTACGCAAGTTGTTAACAAGTTATCCCTCGATTTTTATAGATCAAGTGTTCCCTTTCTTTGAATGTTTACAGGAATGACTGCAGTGGACTCCGAACCACCTCAGCCAGGTCATTCACAGATGTACGTCCTTCTTTAAGACCTTTGGACTACTCAAATGTTTTACTGCTACTATGAGTTTCATCACTGTACTCCTATCACAAATCCTGGTTTGACTTGAACACCCCATGTATATGTGATAAATAAAGGCTTCTTCTTCTTAAGCATAATCAGTAGAAAGAGTTAAACCGCACAGAAAAAAAACACAAATACGCTTTCAATCACACACAGAACCTAAGGGTTTTAAATCTTCTGTTTTGAGAACTGAGGCTGAAGGGCTAATTAAACACTGGAAGGATGTACGAAAATGAAACAGTGTGGACAAGCCTGCAGTCCTTGAAGACTGGATGGAAAGTCCCCTTCTTGTACAATTTTATAAACACAGCAAAATACACCCGAAACATACAGACATACCTAATGCTGCCTCATTACACATTTTTTCATTTTGCTATTGAAAATAAAACCCCGGGCTTACTGAAAAAAAAAAAGTTCATCAGATAATTTCTGAGCTGCATTTTTATGTTAGTAGCTCACGGGCCTTTTTGAAAACACCGTAACATTCTTGCAAGATTAAACACAGGCTTGAGCTTTACCCGACTTTCGCTCAAAGCTTTAATTTATTCATTAGCATCCTCCATGCGCTTGTTCCATCTACACTGAGCATTAATGGAAAGTGAACACAGGGCCATCGCTGACCAGATCTTATTATGGTCTCAGGAAAATTCTCGACAGCAGTGACCCTGACATGATAGTGGTGTGCTTTGGGAGTGTTAAAGTGATAAGGACGCATCAGGCCTACAGGATTGCTGGAATTTTATACACCTGCTCTGTTTAGAAACTGACACTAATGAACAAGAATATCAAGAAGACTAAAACACATTGTGCATAAAAAGGGCAACAACAACAAGCTAGTAGTGTCCAATACTGCACATCATGCATTCATAACAACACCACCGGCACTATCATGTCAGTATCACTGCTGGAAATAAAGGTAGCTTTTCTTGTTGTTGTTGTGGTGGTACATAAAAAAAAATTAAATACCACTCACTCACTTACTCACTTACTCATCGTCTATACCACTTTATCCTGTATACAGGGTCACAGGGGGCCTGGAGCGTATCCCAGGAGACTTAGGGCATGAGGCAGGGTACACCATGGACAGGATGCTAATCCATCGCAGGGCCACACATACACACACTCACACGATCATTCACACACTATGGGCTACTTGGGAACGCCAATTTACATGTCTTTGCACTGTGGGAGAAAACAGGAGCACCCGGAGGAAACCCACCAAGCAGAGAGAAAACATGCAAACTCCATGCACACAGACCCCGAGGCAGGAATCGAACCTGGACCATGGAGGTGCAAGATAACAGTGCTAACCACTAAGCCACCTTACCACAAATTACACATCAATATATTTAAATTGAGGGCAGAATTTCCACTTAGGTAAAAATATGTAAGTTAAACATAAATAAATGATGGTAAATAACTGTACAACATGTATATTTATGTTAAAATCATATAATCGAATTATGCACATTGGCAAATTGAATATATTGCAGTAAAATAGATATATGGACAATATGTAAAGGCTTCACGAGGCCAATATCATTTTGCATCTTAAAAACGCAAGTATGGTTAGTATGCATCTTTTACTTGAAAAAGTGAACATGGTGTACCTTTGATAATTATTTACTATACAGAATTACATTAGAAGGACTAATTATAATTAAAAGTACACTGCATACAGTACACATTCAATGTTAAATACACATCCTAAAAGGATCAAAAGTGACAAAAATGGTGCAGTTTGAGAAAGGTTTACCACTTGAATATCTGGTCTGCATTAGTGCTATGGTGGTCCATCTCCACTGATGCATGGGGTAAAGAGGATATAAGACGATGACAAATTGTGCCTAGCAACAGATGGGCTATACTGTCAGTAACCATACCTACAAATTAGTACCTGATAAAATGTTTAAAGTGAGTGCATTTAGCTTATAATAGCAATTCGGTTTTTAGTGGATATCAAAACATTTACCAGGCTAATCGAATGCATTTTATGATATAACAGGATCTATTACAGTATATGCTATAGAGGAATGGATGTGCGCCAGACTGACGCGCTTTCATCACCGGAATAAAATGACCTTTAACAAAACAGTGGACTGACCATTTGCACGGGGGGGGGGGGGGGGGGGGCAAAAAACAACAAAAAATA
>JAQMYJ010000018.1:16226822-16238592 GCA_030014305.1 Clarias laeviceps | reverse complement strand
CTAAACTGCATTTCGTTGCCTTGTACTTGTACATGTGTAATGACAATAAAGTTGAATCTAATCTAATCTAATCTATATTATGATATAAAGAAGTCCGACAATGATTTGACATCCACACGATAAATAGCTTACTATGAGATAATTAGCTGGATAATTCCTTCACACCATGTTTTAGATAAATAACAACATGTAGAATATGCAATTATTCTATGATTTCACTACATTTTACCTTGAAATATAATTAAATCATAACATCCTTAAGCATGAATCATCCATTGTAGAAATGGAAAAAAAGATATATAAATTTGAGTTTTCTTCTTATCCCTAAACCTATTACATGAAATTATTCACCCCAATTAACACACATGTTAAACAGAATATAAAGTGTTAAAAATCACACTTTTCTTTGATCCCTTTGATTCACCTTAAGTTTGCTGTGCTTCTTTACCAGCTGATATTCAAATATTCATTTTCCAATTAAATGTACTCCGTTTTTTTCGTTTTCATTTTCTTAAACACATGTAATAAGTAAAAGGGGATTTTCAAGACTTGTTGATAATACATTTCTCATTTAGTCCTTCTGTGGTGCAATTAGAGGCACTGTTTACCCAGCCTAGTGTGCCAGCAGGACTGCCATTGTCTTGCTCATTAACTTCATCTCTTTATAGTTTCTGGGAGGAAATATATCACATGGGCACCAGCAGCAGGACAGGCTTATCTTACAGTCTCGGAAAGGTTGTGCTATGTGTCTCCTTGATGGTATCTGATTTGTCAGACTCTGATGTTAACACTGTGGCCGTGCACATCAGGGTGGGGGTTCAATTCCCACCTTGGGTCTGTGTTCATTGAGTTTGCTTGTTCTCCATGTGCTGGGTGGGTTTCCTTCAGGTACCCCGGTTTCCTTACACAGTCCAAAGAAATGCAGATTAGACTAACTGGCATTCACAAATTGCCCATAGTGTGTGAATAAGCATGTGAGTGTGTGTATGTAATTAAGTGCTGCGATGTATTCCCACACTGTCCAGGGTGTACCCCACACTGTCCAGGGTGTACCCCACCTTGTGCCCTAAGTCACCTGAGATCCTGTATATAGGATAAAGTAGTATAGAGTGATATATAAAATTATTGGCAAATTATTTCTGGATGCAGAAACAACTCTGTCATAATTTAAAAATATTCAACTTTCAGTTACTATTTTTTCTATAACAATACTACATTATATTTAATTCCTTGCTTTTAATGGTTTTTTTTTGTATCCTACGGTGGTGGTAGTGGTGGTGGTGGGGGGTTGTGCAGATAATTAACACTTGTAAAAGATAAAAAAAAATACTTTTTGGTGAGACTTCAAGACAGTAACAATTGTGTGTGGACTGCCAAGCTGCCACGGTTATGCCCTCAAGCAAGGCCCTTAGCTTAATCTGCTCCAGTGCCGCTCTCTGACCTCAGCTTCCTAACTGGGAAAAATATTTTTACTATGTGGTGCAATTATTTGTAAGAACACATGACAAATAATTAAATCTTAATAAGAGGAAAAAAATAATAATTGATCCAGTTATGTATCTCGATTGTTTTGTTTAGCTATTCATTTATCACTTTACTGACTCCAAAATATAATTTTTTCATTACATTTTTTATTTAAGATGGTAAAATGTTGCAGTTCCTCTATAATCCTACATTTTGCACTCAAAAATATTCACACATTGGCAGGTAGCACAGTACCTTCTGTAGTATCTCAGTTGGTCCATGGCGATTTTCATGCCTAGAATTTAATATTAGCTTGTGCAACCGACATGTTGGTTGACTGATTAGCTAGCTGTGGCGTCAAATGCACTCCACCTCAGACATACAGCTAATACTATAACTTATTAGCTAACAATTCTTTCCAGTAACTTACTATAAGAAAGTGCTAAACAAATCCATTACCGCTTTTAAATATTACTCACACACACTCATTTATCTATACCATTTATTCTGTAGATGGACCTGGGGTCGGTACGAGAGGACTCATGGGACAAGCCTGGGTACACCCTGGGGCCTGTACGAGGGGACTCGTGAGACAAGCCTGGGTACACCCTGGGGCCTGTACGAGGGGACTCGTGAGACAAGCCTGGGTACACCCTGGGGCCTGTACGAGGGGACTCGTGGGACAAGCCTGGGTACACCCTGGGGCCTGTACGAGGGGACTCGTGGGACAAGCCCGGGGTACACCCTGGATTGGATGCCAATCCATCCACTGCAGGGCAAAAGTCTGCAGCACTCACTCACCCACTCACTCACTCCCTCCCTCCAATATGGACATGCCAATTAGCTTAATCTGCATGTCTTTGGATGGTGGAAGGAAACTGGAGCACCTGGAAGAAACCCCCCAATGCATGGGGAGAACATGCAAATTCTATGAACACAGACAAGGCAGTCTTTCAAAGATTACTGAGAATTAAAATGTCAGTGACTACTGTTACTAGCTGCAGCAATGAAAATAAGCCAGCTAAAAGACGGAGCAATAATAAAAAATAAGGTGAAAATATGGTGGAGCTGTTGATAAAGGAAATAATTACTTGAATATATGTGTAGATTTTTTTTACACATACAAGTTCAGATATTTCAATCATTTATAGCACATATTAAATTACTATATAATTTCCTTAATGACGCCTTTATTATTAACCCATTAATGGGTTAATTTCCAGGACCCATCAAATATAAATCATTCACTCTTGTAACCACACATGATCTATTTGTTTTGGGGAAGTTAAATGATATAAAAGCTAAAGTACTGAGTTATTTGCTTTGGCTTTAAGAGATTAATGCATAAAAATGTCTACAAATGGCATTCTATAAGTACGTACTGTACGTTTGTATGATGTGGAACATTTCCCATAAAGAGAGTAAGCAGAATAATTCATTTGTGGTAAATGTCTTTTTCCCACAGGAATTGCATGACATTTGTTTGCATGCCAACTTGTCGAAATATATGCAGTCCCTCAAGAATACACCACGTTCGATGATAATCATGCGACATGCATTCGAAGAGTTGCTGTACTGTTTCATACATGGATAATGTATACAAGTTCATGTCCTAAACATGAACAGCACTCGACTGTGTCACCTCATGATCATGATCCCTAGCCTTCTCTCTTTTCCTGTTTATTCGGAATTGCCAGAGATTGGACCATTTCCTACTGATGTATATAAGTGTTCCTACCAGTGTGTAAACCCCTATACGGAAACAAAACCATGAACGACACGATGCACAATTAGATCCCGTTGATTCAACATCACCTCCCCCTGCCACTTCCTCGCCATGGTAACAGGTGCGGACGTGCAATCCCGCTCTCTTTGGTAGGGTTTGCCACCATTTCTCTTGCTCTGATTCCCTGCCGCTGCCATGGCAACAGGCCGATCGTATGCAAAGAGGACCGACGCAGGCGTAGCGAGCCGAGGCCAAGCCATCATTGCAGTCTTTGAAAATCAAATTGACTGTTATGAAGAGTTAGTCCGGGGTGTGTTGAGGAATAGAGGTAAACAAAAGAAGAAGACGAGCACCAATTTTTCTTCTCTCATTACTGAAAACAGGGATTCTCGAAGATCCTTACTGTACACGATGTTTCCTTAATGCTTTCATTGTGCATTAGACCAGAAATATATTATTTGTAGGCTGTAAAGTCATAAAACCAATGATCCATAAAGACAAAAATACAAACACTTTACTGGTTCACTTATCCTGGATGTTTACGGTGAAACCACTCCAGCCATCCTCAAACTAACGTGTCTCTTCTGATGAGGCTGAAGGATTCAAAATGCAATTTTATAACACAAACCTCCCTCACACGTCAATATTATGGATTGTGCTGTGTGTAACTGCATGATTTCAGCCCCAGGTAGTAATACTATAAAATTGTGAAAGGTTCAAAAGGTTACTAGGGGTGAATACTTATGCATGGCAGAATTGCATAACCTTTATTAAATGAGTTCGTTTATATTACTCGATAAAATTACTTGCCAGATCAGGTTACCTAAAAGCACATTTCTGTTGAAGGATGAAGGGACTGTAGAACTGCTGCTGCTCTTCCAGACCCTCTGAGGGAGAACTCATCTGTTCTTTGTGTCCGGAATAAGCGGAACACAGGGCTGTGACTTAGAGAACGGAATGCCAGAGATGTAATCCACCTGAGAATATCCAGACAGCATTCCGTGTTCATTTCACATAAAGATGAATTATGGGCATGCTGTTACTTAGATCCAGAGTGTGTGTGTGTGTGTGTGTGTGTGTGTGTGTGTTGCTGTTTTCCATCAGCAACTCAAAACAGCTACTGCACAGTTCTACCACGACAAGGCATTACACATAAACCATTATTTCTTATGGCGAAGCATTTATCATTAGATAATAAGATCACTAGGGACAAAACATATTTCTACTTTTCTGTAGGTTAGTCTAACTAAAAATAGTCAAATTAGAAGTTCACAATTGAATCCTGTTTGTTGTGCCTGTGGCACTGTAGATTTCATCCAAAGCATATGATTTATGGACTTGGGTTCCTCGATGGAAATGGTGAGAGAAGCAAATAGGAGTCTGTTAAAAAGAAGTATTAAAAATAAGCCCTAAAAGAAGAAAAAGGAAAAATAAATTTAGTTTTTGAAGAAAAAAAAAACCATGACAGTTTGTGTCTGCAGTGGTACAGTACCGGCTCAAATAGTTAAGGCGATCAGTTACTGAATGGAAGGTTGTAGGTTCAAGCCCCAGGGCCGCCAAGTTGCCACTGTTGAACCCTCAAGCATGGCCTTGTCCGCTCCAGGGGTGCTGCATCCTGGCTGACCCTGTGCTCTGACCCAACCTTCCTAACTGGAATGTGTGAAAAAATCCATTTCACTGTGCTGTAAGGTACAAATAATTATATCCCAATCTATTAGGTCGTGGTTGTAAGTTTTCAAAGATCAACCTTGGTCAGTTCAGATTGACATGTCATAACAGTTCACATTCATAATTAAGTGATATTTATCTGACTCTAATGTGGACACTGTTCTTTGAAACGGCATGCATGCACAAATCTCAGTCATACATGCTCATGCTATGTCATGTTATATATGCAAAAACCCATGTTTTTGCATATATTTTAAACAATGTATGTGATTTTAACAGAAATACTGTATGTATACTTGAGGTTTTGCTCTGGAGGATGGCAAAGAGTTCACTGGCTGTGTTTGTTGAGGTCCAGAAGAAGAAGGAAAGCCGGATGCCTCACTTTGGTTGTTTTAGCAGCTGTTAGCACTGCTATGAAATCCCCACACTCCTGGTGCTGACTGATGCCAGAAGCGCTCTATGTACTTTCAGAAGTAAATTAAGTGTAAATTAAGTGTGCATTAAGATGGCTCTAATTATGAAAAAAAATATATATATCTGATTTGCATCACTTTAAGCTGGTAATGTGAAAATAGCCATAGACAAGCCTTTTTCTTTCTCTCTCCCTCTCTGAGTTGCCTTTTAGGAAATCAAATCTGAACAGTATTTCATTTTTGTTGATGGGGAGAGGAGTAGACTTGCAAAAAGAACCCTGACAAAACTATGACAAAACTAGCAAGATGCAAGCATGTCAATATTTCAAATCGCAAGTTCTCAAACTCAAAGGTTTTTGTGTCTTTAAATGGATTTAACTATATTCCAGCATGGATTTACGCTAAACAGGCAGATCACAGCTAACCTTCTATTCTCCATTAACAGCAGTGCATTCTCTGTATGTTTATCTTTAGCAATTTTGAAAAAATATGTCATTTGTGACATTTGTAGACCTGCTTTTTTCTGGATGCAGTTTTTTTTCCCTATTCAACATTGACACTTTATTCTGAGACAATTCAATCGTTCTATTCCACTCAGACTGTCATACGTGGCCTAAGGGATGCTAAAATGAGATGACAGTCAAAAACACAGACAGGAGCATGAATAGAAAATGAAAATACACATCAAGCTGAGTAGAAACATCTGTCAAACTAATTAAGTCACTCTGCATTAAATAAATTGGCCTGAAACTTGTTTAACCTCATTCAAACCGTTAGCACTGGACTTCACTGGAAGGCCAAACACCCAGTTAAGATGTCCAGTACTTGTTTGAATTAGATTTAATTCTGGCTTTATATTGAAATTAAATTGAGTGTGGTCAAGATTTCTTGCTGTATACGACTTCTGCCACTATTTCTACTAATATTCTTAGTCTGATACTTTATCCTGCTCTTCCTCCTAGTACTACTGTATATACCTCCCTCACTCTTGGCAGACCCCCTTATCCAGAGCGACTTATGACACTTATGAGCAGTTGGGAGTTGCCTTATTCTCCTGTTTTTACTCCAACCACTAAAACTATTAATCCTTATACAACTCCTATTCAAACAACTTCTTATCCTACTACTTCTACAAGGGTCATTCAAGTCAAACCAGGACTTGTGATGAAATTTCTCATGAATTTCTCATGAACAGGCATAATCTGTTTGAAAGGCATACAAACAGATTAACATTTACACAAGACTTGGATGAGACCAGTCAAGTATTAGTCGCAGTAAAGCATTTGAATGGTGCAAATATTTTAAAGAAGGCTGTATGTCCGTGAATGACGATCATGGCTGAGGTGGCTTGGAGCGCATTGCATTTGTTCTTGTTAGCATTTAGTGAGTAGAATACCTGATCCTTGAAAACTGGAGGATAACTTGTCTGTCATAATAACTTGCAGAAGAGACTGCGGACACTGTACACACAATCATTCACCAACACCGCTTGCACTTTACAGGAAGTTGGCTCTGAGTTTTTGCCACATCCGCTGTTCAGTTGTGAACTTGCTCCAAGCCATTTTTCACATGTTTGGGCCATTAAAGGAGTTCCTGGGAAGCCAGTTTCGGACATGAAGCAGGCAATCTGATCATTTTTCCGGCTTACTAAGAAAACTTTCTATCTTGATTGTATCCAAACACTAGAGAAACGCTGGATTATATTGAAAAATCAAGGGAGTTTATTAACTGTGTTCTGTTATTCTGCACAATCTAAAAAGACAGTTGACTTGGACACACCTCACAGTACAACTCCAAATACTAATACTAATCCTGCCTAATGAATTAATGAATAAATGAATGACATGCCTGAAAATGCAAAGCCTGCCCATTACAGTGCTCCATTACAGGACTGGTTCAGTCCCTTGCTGACATTTGGTCTGACAGTGCCTCCTAGTGGCTAGTTATGAAGTTCCAGTACGATTTCCACCCTTCTTGAAGACTGTAGTCTTATTATGTAAGAAATGCATTCATCAACTTGTCAGTGAAATTACTTTCAGGCCTATATCATTATCATTATGCAAGATTTTCTCAATCTGACACATTATTTCAATGGGATGGAAAGTAATTAATTACAGCACCTACAGTATCACTTTTTCTAGTGTCCAAACATACATCCCTATCTGCAAACTTTCCAACTGTCCAATTTTACTAACATAGACCATCCTCAAACTTTTTCTATAACTAGTAGTTGAAACATTGGAATCAACAAAGTAATATTTCTAACAAGGTAATACTAGCTCTTGCATTATGGTACTCATATGTTTTGATCAGCACTAATTATGTATATTTTAGATGCAAAGGTTATATGCAGAGGTTAAAGAATGATGTTTCTTATTGTACATGCAGCCCTTTCAATTATTCTTTAACCTATGCCCTAAAGCCTAAACAACCATCTTTAATGGTTGTGAATTCCACCCAGTCACTAGGAAACAGATTAGCAATATCCTTTTGATGTGAGACAGAAATGAACTGAAAATAATTACTCCTTCATCTACTTCTAAATCTGTATTTACTGGTAAAACCTTGCACTTTTAAGTAAGCATCATTTTATTTGCATATTATTATGGTTTTAAACAAATGCTGAGGAATACAAATACAGTATGTATTTAAAATTTTTATCTATTATTAAATACAAGACAGCTCATGCAGATTTGTTTGGTGGTCCAGTACACTCTTGTGTGTCCTGTTTTGTCTTGTGTTCCTTGTGAAGTAACAGAAAGGAAACCATAGTCGATCTGGGTTTCAGGAAGAAGAATGGCAAATGTTCTTTCAATTACTAGCATGGCATGTCAAACACTGTGGGAAAGAGCAAAGCAAACAGGGGAAAATTCTTGATTCTTGAATCAAAACTTAATTCATACACATTTACACTGTCATTTTTTCTACATGAATAATACATAAATAAAAATTGAAAAAAATTATAAATAAAAGCACTCCTTATAATGAACACATCAGAGCTACATGAAAAGGATAAAGAATGGCAACTGTATCTACATCTATGACCAGTCCTCCCTCATGTAGAGAGCTAGTGTGGCCACAAAGAACCTTTTAAAAAAATCTACATATATATATATATATAGTAACCTGATACAGAACTCTTAGGGTGCTTTCACACCTATAGTTCGATTGCTTTAGTCCGCACCAGTCAGAAAAATGTTACAATGTAGTAAACAGTCGGGCATTGAGCCTTTTGGCACTATGTAAATATTCAAGGTTCCTGTGATCGGTCCATACTAGAAACAAGAGCTCGGTCCCCTCCAGCCAATGTGTCCACTCTTCCAGAGCTAACCTTATGGCTAGTAGTTCTCAATGGTCCACGTCGTTGTTCCTCTCGGGCCGCGGACATCCGACGGTAGTAAAATTAACAGGGATTTTTGTTATCCTGTGGAGACCTCTGGGACAGGATCCCTCCAATGCTGGTGTTAGACGCATCAACCTCCACCACAAACTGGCAGGATGGGTCGGGGATGATCAGTATGGGAGCTGAGGTGAACCTTCTCTTGAGGTCGGCAAAGACTCTCTCCGCATCCTTGTTCCAACAGAAGCGCATCTTGGAGGAGGTCAGAGAGGTTAAAGGAGCGACGACAGAGCTGTACCCTCGAATGAACCGGCGGTAGAAATTGGCAAAGTCCAGAAATTGCCTGAACCTTATCAGGTTCCATCACAAGCCAAGAGGGAGAGATGATAAAACCTAGGAAGGTGGTAGATGTTGTGAGAAACTCTCATTTCTCTGCTTTGATGTACAAGTTCTCTAAAAGCCTCTGTATCACTTGGCGAACGTGGCGCCGGGGCTCCTCCAGGTCATGGAAAAAAATCAAACTGTCGTCCAGATAGACGAATACAAAAAGGTTCAGGAAGTCTTTGAGAAAACCAGCTTGAGATTGTGGTATTCGGCGGGAACATTGGAGATATCCGGAGGTTCGTCAGGCATACCAGCCCATTATGGCGTGCTTAGTCCAGTCAATCAGTTGAAATTCGTAACGTAAGTGGAAGGGTTCACTGTGTGATGGCTGCCATCTAGGGCCTGAACCAAGAGCAGAGGTTCCACTGGAACACAAGGGGCTTTTAGCGCTCTAACTGTAGAAGCGCTGATCAGGTTATGGTCAGAACTGGAGTAGATGAGTGTCTGAATCTGGTGAGCTTGGCTACCAATGATCAACGTAGCGGGGGGAAGGGGCGTGGTTCTGGGAGTCTGTCTGAAGGAGCCATCTAATGCTCCTAGTATGACTACAGGGCGCCTCCTTTTATGGAAAGTTTTTAAGTAAGTGTCCCGAGGCCCCGGAGTAGAAACAGGCCCTCTCCTGGCGGTCGAAAACCCTCTTTATCTCCTTGGAGAACATCTCAAAGTCATTACAACACGGTTCGCGAGCATCCCAGAGAGCTGTACTCCACTCCTGGTCTTTGTCTGTAAGCAGGGTGATCACGTAGGCTATCCGCGCCTCTTCTCCTCTGAGATTCGAGTCCTGTCTAACTGCATAGGCTCCTCCTGATCGGTCTGTCTCGCAGAAAGGGACCAATGAGCTGTCCTGGGGGAAGATGATCTCCTAGCGGGGGCGATCTCCTGGAAGTTTGGCTGGAATGGAGGCGCGAGTCGACCCAACCAATGAGATCCATTAAGATGAGTTCATCTTTAACTGCCTCTGATAAGCCCTCGAGGAAGACGTCAGATAGGGCCCTGTCATTCCATCCACTTGTGATGGCGAGGGTCCAAAATTCAATGGTGTAATTGTAAGCAGAGCGTGATCCTTGGCGGAGCCTTAACAACCTGCTCCTAGCCTCCCTGCCGACATGAGAACGGTCGAAAACCCTCTTTATCTCCTTGGAGAACATCTCAAAGTCATTACAACATGGTTCGCGAGCATCCCAGAGAGCTGTACTCCACTCCTGGTCTTTGTCTGTAAGCAGGGTGATCACGTAGGCTATCCGCGACCATTCTGAGGAGAAGGTGGAGGCTTGTAGATAAATATCAGCGAGCACTTTGAGAGAAAGGATCTACATGTACATGGCTCGCCTCCATAAGTGGTTGGGCTGGTAAGTGTTGCTTGCCTGGGGGTTCAGAACTTGTCACTCGCTTTAAGGATAACTGCAGTTGTTGCATCTGAGTAGTGACGTCAGCGAGAGTCTGCCTAGTGGTGAGAAGTTCTTGCTCCTGCTTCCCGAGGAGGGTGCCCTGGCTCTCCAGGACCAGCCTCATTCTGTCATACTCTGCTTGATCCATTACGTTGACCGGATTATTCTGTCAAAGGATGACAACGAAATGGCGGAGAGATAGATCCAGACGCAGGGTTGCAGGTGTGGTCGTGAGGCATTGAGAGGCTGTGAGATCCTGAAGCTGTGTGTTGAGAAGAGACATGAAGCAGAGCCGTAGTCGGGGAAATGAGAGCGAGAGTTCAAAGCCGTTAAATCAAAGCGAAGCAACTAATCCAAATCGTGAGATGAGAAACAGGAAAACAAGGAAACAAAGCGAGAGAATATTGAGGCGAGAAAACACACAATAATCTGACAACGAGATCCTTATAAGCCGGAAGAAATCAGCGCCGGATGAGAAACTGGTCTGCAGACGGAGCGGTCTCCGTAAGGAGAGATGACATTGTGGGAAAACATGACCGCGTGGTCAGAAGCATGACTGGGTGGGAAAGGAAATGTCAAGGGATGAAAGCAGATTTTGAACTTGGTGTGTGCGTGAGTTCGTGTCAAACACTGTGAGAAAACAGTGCAAACAAGGGAAAAAAAATTCAAAACCAAAGAAGAAACAAGAACTTGATACATACACTTTTATATTGCCTTCTTTACAGAATGTTATCTAGTAAGTACTCTTGCCTTACTAATTGCTATAGGAGGAGTTCTTGAATTATTGATCAGAAAAAAAACTAAGATTAACTGATGAGCATGACTCTACCTGAATTAAATACCTATATATAAATCCAATTTAAGATCCAATTTTGGTTTTAAACTTACGAAGAAATTTGTAAATGTTATAAATACCAGCCACCAAAATATCATTTGAGATTTTCTGTTAAAAACTTAGGCACACATCACCCCCGCCCCCCCAAAAAAAAACAACAAGAACTGAATTATTTAGCATTGGTAGTTCTGGCTGTAACATAAAAAAGTTTACATGCTCATTATCGTTTCTAGCGTCACATAAATTTGTATGGCAGATGATCCACATAATCCGAGAGTTATTTTATAACAAATGGATATTTAAAGATATGTTACTATTTTTAACTTGATAATAAAGTATAACTGTATTTTACATACAGTACAGTTAAACTTTGGATTGAGAGCATAATTCGTTCTGGAAGCAGACTTGTACATAAAACATTCGTATATCAAAGCAAATTTCCCCCATAAGAAATAACTGTAAATAATAACTCCAATGTTCCCTTTCAAAAGCTACACTCGATGCTGCGTGAAAACGCTATGGGAACATCTTTTTGTGTTGCCAGTTGTGAAG
>JAQMYJ010000018.1:16139735-16159375 GCA_030014305.1 Clarias laeviceps | reverse complement strand
TTTCTTTCATTTTTGTGAAGCTGCTTTGAGACAATGACCATTGTTAAAAGCGCTATATAAATAAAATTGAATTGAATCGAATTGAAATATATTATGTTACTGTATATATATTGAGTGAGTGTTGTGAGCATGTAAAATAAGTGAGCGAGTCAGTGATTGTGACCTTGTAGTGAGTTCAAAAAGCAATTGGGTGAACAAGTGAGTGAGTGAATTAATGTGTGTGAGAGAGTATCTAAGTGAGTGAATGAGTGAGAGAGTAATTTATTGAATTGGGAGTCATTGAATGAGTGAATACATTTTTGTATGGGGTGGGTGATGAGTGAATGAGTGAACAAGTAAGACAGTGAGTTAGTGAACAAATCACCAAGTGAGGGAGGGGGTGAGTGAATGAGAGAATAAGTATGTAAGACTAATGAGAGGATTACGTGTATATGTGTAACTGTGTGTAGTATATACAGTAAATAAATAAATTTGTATGTGAGTGAAGGAGGCCACAAGGCAGTGGCTTAGTGGTTCATTGTATGCATCGCGCTGCCCCCTGGTGGTTGCGCTGGTTGCCTTGCACGGTCCAAAAACATGCATATTAGGCTAATTGGCGTTTTCAAATTGCCCGTGGTTTGTGAATGAGTGTGTATATGTGTGTGCCTTGTGATGGATTGGCGTTCATCCAGGGTGCACCCCTCATGTTCCCAGTCTCCTGTGATAGGCTCCAGGCCCCCTGCGACCCTGCGTGTGAATGAAAGACTGAATGATTAAGTAAATGAGCACTCAGCATTCTTTCATTCAGTCTCTCGATATTTAAACCCCGACCAATTTCCCATCCATCTTTGCTCACTCCTCCTTGTAGTCTTCTCCTTCTCTCTGTCGTCTGTCATCTCTCCTCTCATTTATTCCAAAGCCAGGCCAAGTCACATCATTAATGAGCTACAAGAGAAGCCTTGAGCCAGAAATGCATGAAGGGGGTCCACAAGGCAAATAGGGATCCATCCAGCTGGAGAGAGCTTCAGAGAGCTGCTCATGCTGTGCCACACACACACACACACACACACACACATGAAAGGCAGAATGCTTTCATAAAATCTCATTCAAGCATGTTTACGAGGAAATGTATCTCCTCCTTGTCCCTCTGGGGGTGCTGGTGAACAGGTAATTAGATGTCTACCTGAAAGATGTAAATGTTAGAAGTGTTTTGAGGTACTATCTTGTGCATGCATGCATGAATTAATATGGAAAAGGAAATCAATGATAAAAGGATTTGCACATCTGTTGTGGCAATAAAACCAGTTTGGGGGACATACTGTAGATGACCAGAGTAGAGCAGATGAGATAAAGTATGATGTCGTCTGTGTGCAGATGTCCCAACAGTTTGATAGCCACTAGCTTTGATTTTATCATTTTAGGGTTCAACACATTCCTCTCTAAGGAAGAAAAAAATATATATGCTTTGCTTCCATCCGTTAACATTTACCTTTTGTGTTTAAACAAATTTTTTTTTCCCTGTGAAATTAGAGTGATATGTAATATGTGATTACACTAAAGTATACAACCTTTTTTTCCTTCTCCACAGCTGTATTGCACATATGAACCAGTAGAAGGAGCCATCAAACCAACAATCTGCAGCACTAAATGTCACATACTTGTATTTCAGCTCCAACAGTCTCCCTGCAGTCCATCTGACATTTAGCATTCATAATAATTTTTACGCCATAGAATTTTTGAATGCTTGGATCGATTTAATTTCTATTGTAATCATTTTCAAAGGCACATACTGTATATGGCAGACGCTATATACGGTATAATCAGAGTTTTTGTGTGTAAAATCGTATTTTAATATAGTAGACTATAGAAGTATAGTAAAGTATTCTTGAAAGTAGTCTCCAGCTTTTTGGTAATATAACAAGCAGCATATATATTTTTTATTAATTAAAGAGTTAAAGAAATGAGATATATACAAAGCTTCTCTGACATAAGGCATAACAGAAACTAAGAAACATCTATTGTAGCTGTAAATGTTTAAAAGTAGCCGCTAGCAAAGATTTTATCAATAAAAAAAAATTTTTGACTAATTGCTGTTGTATAAAATGGATAAACCACTGCAGGGCTGTGCCAATATTTAGAAAATGATCAACTTCAGGTTGAGAACAGCCTATAGGTTCACAGTGTCACACTACTTCTACAGAGTTTAATGCTCAAATCTGAACGTTTAGAAGATGTGAATTATTTCCGTATAACAGCATGGCTCTTGCTCACTATACCCCTAGCAAATAAAATTTCTTTTAAAAGTTTTAAGAAACATAAGTTCCAATAATTTGTCATGAAGCTATTTTCAAAAGTTGTTCTCTTTGACTTAAATAAATGTTTAATTGCACCCAGAGAAGTCTGTAAAGGAGGTTCAGCCTGATACCAAAAATTTTTTCTGCTCAAGTAAGGATCTATGAGATGTCGATATGTGCAGTTTTGCCAAAGAGTGTATGACAAATGCAAGCAGTGCATGTCTCCAACTCAATCTGAACAAAATGGTATACCACAGGATTCTGTGCTGCCTGCCAATGGTGTGAATAGTTTAGAGGGCCTCACCTGTAGGATTTATGAGGAACGGCAATGTTTTATGCTAACATACTATATATTTTTTATTTAAAAATATATATCTAAATAAATAAAAATTATATATATATAATTTTTTTATCTTAATTTGCCATCCAATTTTAAAAGCATTTCTCTCTCTATGTGTGTGTGCATTTCCATTCCCAGCACCACATAGCTCTACACCTCTGACACTTTTGGAGTATGTTAGATTCACCAATGTTACACAAGCCCAGTGAAAGTACCAAATGTCAGCGGCTTTTCAATTAATTTCAATTAATCACTCAGGGGACTAGCGTGAGCCGAGCTCACAGGAGTTTCTAACGAGAGGTCTGTGATTAATTAAGCAGGTTACTTTCCACCCCCGTGCCTGCAAATGCTAAATGCCAGAATGAATATGATCTATTGTGTGTCTTTGTAAGAGCGATAGGTGTAGGCAGAGAATAGCCCATGTCAGAAACAGTGATTCATATTTCCCTTATGTGTTTCTTATTAGTTTAAACTGCAAAAGTTTGAAAGAAAGACTTCACAGAATGACAAGCTGTTATACAAAAATATCATGCATTTGTATGGTTGTCCAAGAACCTCATACTGTACCTATAGTTTTGTACCAAACACAATAATGCATTTGAACCTGATTTACCTTAATATCACATGTCTCAAATGCTTTTTAAAAAAAGTATATTTAATTCTTTTTTTCTTTAAATACTGGTTTATTACCCATAATGCACTGTGAGCCTATGGCTGTCTTAATACTGATATAATGGCTATAAGCAGTAGATGTTGAATTCTGTTCTGTATGTAAAGTGTTATATAATGACAATTTCCAGACAGTTGGAAATTGCAGATTTATATTAATATGCTCATTTTAACATGTTATTTTCTAACAAGTGTAATTTTCTATTGAAGAGATTTCTATTGAATTTCTGAAAGGATTCTCCTTTGTTGAGATAAAGCTATACATTTTTTTACAGGGGAACTTTTGCACTTTCTGTGACACACTGTGCTTTTGTTAGTTTGTTTGTTTAATTAGCTTTTGTGAGAGATGAAAAGAGAATTTGAATTTGTTGAAGGGACAAACTTGTTTCGTAGACATTAAACAACATTAAATGTAACTATTGATAAAACATATGATTTGTACTGTAATAAAAAAAAATATATATATATAATACAGTGGTACTTTGCCATACGAATTTAATCTGTTCTGGAGGCGAGTTCTTAAGGTGAAACTTCGCATTGTGAAACACATTTTCCCATAGGCAATAATATAAATGTAGTGTCATGGCGTGCACCCAAATCTAATATCACTCCTCACTCACTCCTTGCTCACTAGGTAGGCGGCCTCCCCTTCTGAGGGTGTGATAATTTAATATATTGAAAATGAAAATATTACAATGCAGCTAAGGACATATTATGATAAACAGAATGAGCAGTCACCTCTCATAACTTCTGGTCCGAGTCGTTTGTTCTTTTAAATCTATTGCACTGCATAGCGAGTCACGTGACAAAAGAACAATCGACTAGGAGTAGAAGACTCATTGAGAAGAACCGTTCAATTCTGTTTACTGTGTACTGCACTTCACAGCATCTATGGGAGTCATGTGACAAAAGAACGAACGACTCAGGCTAGAAGAATCATTGAGAAGAACCTCTTAATTCTGTTTCCTGTGTACTGCACTGCATAGCGTCTATGGTAGTCACGTGACAAAAGAACAAACGACTCAGACAAAAGGTAACTACTCATTTCTGTTTCCTGTACAGAACCTACGGACAGTGCCGCCTGTGCAAAAAAGGGTCAAACCAGTTACAGCAGATAATTCATTCCAGCCAACCACAAATATTACCAATATTACCAGTTAACAACATTATAATGACATAAAAAACAATCATTTACAAAAGACATTTAAATGTCACGTTAAACTTCACTTAATCTTAATTTATGATTCATCTTGGAACCAGATGCTTTAAAAATAAAACTGAAAGTGGCTCCGTGTTCTGGCTTGCTACCATCCTTACTAACATTCTTAGGGTCCATGGTGCCATGTCTTCCAAAGATGAAGGTGAATCGAGTTTACTGTACATATTTTTTTTAGGGTTTTTTGCATCTTGCACAAAATGAAAAAAAAACATTTGCTTGTATGCGGAAAAACGCATCGAAAATTTTCAGTTCTTAAAGCAGAAATTTGAACATTTCGGTGGTGTCAAAACTTCTAGAATTAAAAAATAAAATGGGCACTCAATTAGAGGCATGTGAAGAACCAACAAAAGGAGTTAATACGTGTATAGGCAATTCAACACTTATGCATAGCACTTCTGCATCCTCCATACTGTAGATCCTAAATAAATTTTCCAGTTTCGTTTCTCCACAATAAAGTTTTATAGATCCTAAATGTGGTGGATCCCAAATCATTATGAATGTAAAGACAGCTTTTTTCCTTCTAAACACATCGAGATAAACAGCTAGCTGTAAACAGGGAAAAGAAAAAAAAGAAAAGAACGTGCCACCAACTAACTGCCCAGAGACCTTCACCTGAATCTGCAGACTGATTGGGTAAATGCTATTCCGACTGTCGATGACACCTTCCCTCCTGCGGGATCATGCAAATTGGCTGCCGGCGATGGCAAAGAAAGAAATTTAATTTGTCATTGATGGTACCAAGTTTGAAATGCTAAACTATTATTTGCCTGAGTAATATTGTTCTAATAGTGCCAAGGGTCTCTGAACAAAAGAGATGTTCGTAATTAGGCACAAGATATGGATACTCTTTACTTTCCCCAGATCATTATTCCAGAATATGCAATAACTGCAGTAATTAGGTCTAATGACAGACATATTTAAATCCGAAACGATGATTGTCTTCTGCAAAACAATCAGTGATTCAAATTGAGTGTCGAATAATCACAATACTCAGGCAAACATGACTTCAGTAAGTATGAAAGAAAAAAAAAGTATGATGAATAAAACATTAGCAAGTAGTCAGGGTTAAGAACAGAAAATGCTGTCAATGTCTTTTAATACAGCCTGACGTCAGACAGCAGTTCATTAGGTACATCTACTTTCTTTTTTTCCTTTTATTGAACTATGACTAGCTAATACTGCTAGATGGCCATATGCTGTACAGTATGTAGTTATATAAACTGTAATGTAGCTCTGAAAACATTTTAGAGGTTGTATAGACCAGTTGAGTAATATATTTACTAGTTGTGGCAGTGAGGATGCCAATATATGGTGGTGAAGCAAAATATTTAAAAAGGACACTTAATGCATAAGGAGTGTTCAAGTCAAACTGGGACTTTAGATTGTGTAGAATACCAGAACACAGTTATGAGAGTAAAAACTATCTTTACTTCTCTATATAATCCCCTGCTACACTTATCTGCTACACTTCCTACTGCACTGATCCCAGCATGTCACTAGTGCCTACATACCATCAATGTAGAAAGATTTCTCAGTACACCAGAGCCATGATCGTACTTCTTGCTTCACAGAAACCCTGGCCTCCCAGGAAATCCTTTAATGGCCCAAACATGTGGTTAGAAGGAGGTTAGGTCTGTACTGGGGATGTGGCAAAACCTCCCAGCTGCTTGTTGTAAGGTCACAGGGACAACTGCAGTGGGCTCTGAGAGACTTTAGCCAGGATGGTCATTCATGGACATCAGAAGACCACATTATCATCACCGCTGCCGAGTTAGAACAGAAACCTGTGGCTACAATGGGCTCAGGTTCTGAGAATGAATAGTCCTGGTCTTGCCAATGCTTTTCTGCTCACCACGGTTATAAAGAGTGATCACTGCACACTTAACACTCATATCAATTTGTTGAAAATAAAGAGGTACTGTATGCACGTTTGTTTGTTTGTTTGTTTTTACATCATTCCTATCCATTGCAGGGCAAACACACTATGGGTGATTTGGGAACGCCAATTAGCCTAATCTGCATGTCTTTGGACTGTGGAAAGAAACCGGAATACCCGGAGGAAACCCTCCAAGCATGGGGAGAACATGCAAACTCCATGCACACAGACCACAAGGCAGGAATAGAAACCGGACCTTGAAGTTGCAATGTTACAAAGCTAACCATTAAGCCACCGTGTAAATGAAATTAATGAAAATTCCATTGCAAACACCAAATCACCATCCAGAGCCAGTCATGTTGTACTGGGATACTGCCGAGTCTGGCGTGGAAGAACTTTGGAAAAAACCTCCCTGATGCTGCTCTCAGAAATCACATCCTCCAGTCGTCAGTAAGCTTGTAAGTCTTACTATAGTGTGTTGCACAGTCTCAGTTTTGATTCAGCAATTTTAGCTGAGCCACCTCAAGTGCTTCTTAAGACCTGGTGAGTCATTGAGTGGTGGATTATGCAGCGTATTGATTATTTTGCACATATGTTACACAGATTTATTGACTTGCCATTAAGAGTGCAGTCGAGAAAACCACTGGAGCTCCATTTTATGTGCAACCTGTGCACTCCTGTAAAACTTTCATAAAAATTCCCAAAGAAATTCTGCTTTAACAATGCATAAGGTTGCTATTTTTTAATTATTGATAATAAAATAATAAAATAATAATAAAAATAAATACAAAGTAATAAAAACTTCTCCTGATGTTCCATATGCTTATACAATCATATAAATCGGTATTGTTTTGATAGAGATTTACTTTAAGTCTCGGTAGCTCTAGACAGTTAGTGTTTATGATACACCAAGCACTTTTTAACATTTGAGAGTTTCACTCGCTGGCAGCAGCTGCAGCTCCTGTGGATGTGTGATAAAGGAGAATGGTGTGTGTGTGTGTGTGTGTGTGTGTGTGTTGTATGGAACAGCAGGATACACCAGTCAGTGTTCAGTTCTGCCTGACAGAGGGACCAAGCAGAGAGACATGCTGAGTATCAGAGAAGCACAGGGGCAGAAATGGCTGCTGCCATTCTGATAACCACAAGTTTGCATATACTGTACAGTACACACACACACTTTGGATATTTAATTTAACATGTATATACAGACACTGATGCTAATGCACAGTATAAGGAGCTGTTTTCCTACAAATGTAATTCAAATATTACAAATTACAGTTTACACGCCTATATATAGGTACATTCACAAATCCCTGGCTGCCCTACAAAAGGACATGATTACAGGTTGTATGTTTTGACTGAAACATTATGTGATTTGAAAGAATTAAGGTCAAGGCCAGACCAGCGGTTGCTTTCAAGTGGTGTCAGAAACACAGAACTGACAATTTTCTTTTTTTTTTTTTTTTTTTTTTTTGTGTTGAAAAAAGATTAACTTGCATGTACGCATTTACTGTATCTTAGTTAAAACTTTTCATCTGTCTCTAAAAAGCTGCTTGATAAAAATAGTGTCTATGTTAGTGATAGTAAAATAGTGATGCCATGCTGTAAGCAACTGTAGAAATGAGAGGAAACAAAATGTGAAAATATGTAGGCGATGCGTCTTATTGTTTTGTTAAAGCTTTAAAGAAAAGAAGTTAAAATATTTCAGTTTGCTTTTACTATAACAAAGAAGAAACTTCACATCCTTCACATCCTGAAAAAAGCATCTGAACAGAGTGTAAATGTAATTACTAGCTCAAGGTCTGGTATTTACAAGTGGCGTTCAAGTGAAACTGGGACTTTTATGAAAGATGGGATTTCATCTCATTGGATGAAATTTCTCAGGAATAAGTGCATAAAACCTTCAAGTGGAGTACATTGATGATACTCGTACCCACAGTAACACGTTTGAATAGTGCAAATGTTTTTAAGTAGGCTGTACATCCGTGACTGATGATCTCAGCTGTGGTGGCTCGGATGTCTATTTATTTCATATTTTACTTCATTTACATGTCTTTTCTAAATGTTTTGATTGTTTTTATATGCAAAAATATAATTATAGTGTAAGAAATTGGTAATATTGGAAATATGTTTTTGGTGACATTTCCTATGGGAAAATGCATTTCCTAATACAAAATTTCACGGTGGTGTAGTTGTTAGCACTGTCGCCTTGCTTCTCCAGGGTCTGGGTCCTGGCCAGGTTCGATTACTGTCTCAGTGTGCATGGAGTTTTCATGTTCTCTCCGTGCTGGGTGAGATCATTTTACAATATCTCGAAGGTGACCCACATGCAGTTGGGAAGCTAAAACCAACTTTTTCTTTTAAAGAAACTCAAAATTAATCAAAACTTTGTAGACTATGTAAGCTGTTAAGACAAAAAGTATAATATAAAATAACAAACTAAATGAGTGATGATTCCCAATGTCACATGATTGCCGAACACACGGAAGTTGTATTACAAAATTGATGTCGCAATTCCCACATTGCATTCCTGTTTGATTACTTTTAACATAATTTTAATTCTGTACATTTTATATTTGTTGATGCAGAAATATACAATACATATTAACACCCTACAAATCTAAAAGCACGTACAAAACGTACATGATTGCCTCGTTCTCTATTTCCTCTGCAAAAAGTACAGGCCTACTTCTACTAAGACCTGCAAATTATCTCTGTGTTGTAATGATATGTTCTGCCCTGACGTTCTACTACTGTGTAATTGCAGAAATAGAAATGCTCATGAGTAACACCCCCTCTCCGCTCGCACTGCTCTGGCTTCTGATCGCTGCCACATCTTCGGCGGTGCCATTAAATGTGTGCCCACCCTTGCAGCTGGCATCAGTCCTCTTGGCCTGAGGAGCTGCTGGCATCCCAGGCCATGAATACCCGCCTCTTGTTCACCCCTCTTTTCTCTCTTTCACTCTCTCGTTCTCATTTTCCTTTGCTGTGTCAGAAGTGCTACCACCTGGACACTGGTCTCTGTGGAGATATGCTGGAATGAGTGTCACTAACAAGCTTTTTTAGATCCACAGCCACCACCACCATCATCATCATCATCATCATGCACATCCACCTCCTCACCCTGGCATAATTTCATCCTCTCTGCTTTCAGTGCTTGTTTGTTTGTGATGCCAGACCCCCTAGCATCAAACACACGCACACACAGTTGCACAGCTGCAAGCTTCCTCGATTGATAAATAACAGAACAGCAGCATTTAAGGCACTTTACAGTGGAATCACTTTGAAGCAGTCATTTTTTTCTCTGCTTAACTGCTTAATCCTTCTCAGGGTCACAGCAAAGCCCTGGAACAATGAAAATGAAATGGAAATACACCCTCTATGGAATTTCAGACCACCATGTACATATATTCACACACTTATTCATACCTTGGAGCAATTTAGATGAAAGAAATTAAATCCCGACATCAATTTCTGAAGTAGGAGGAAACTGGTGAACCCACATGGACGGAGGGAGAATGTGCGAAAAAATGCCACTTACTGTAGACAGTATTACAAACTTTAGAAGCCTTTTTAGTTGGAAACAAAAGCATCTAAGAACATGCAACGTACCGTAAAACAAGGTCGATGACCATCTTAGGCTACAATAGGCACAGGCTCAAAAACCTGGACAGTTTTAGATTGGAAAAGCTTTTCCTGTTTAGAAGAATTAAGATGGCAAAGTCAGAATTTGGCATCAACAGTACTGAATGAACCAACCTATAGACACTTTAGACTGGTGGTGATATATCGGCTACTTAAGAATACCTATATTGATATTATTTATAAGAATATTTGAATGTCATCTGCATATGGTTTCTAAGCACATACAGTACAACCCTTTATGTCCACAATTTATCTTGTCTTCTACCTCTTTGCATGATAATGGCCCGTGGAACTTAAACTGGTTCCTTGAATACGACAGTGTCTTCAGTGTACTTCACCGGCCATCTCATTTCCCAGATCAGAATCCATTTAAACACCACTGGGTTGTGCCAGAACAGGAGATTCATAGCATACAGTAAATGTACTGCTGACGAATGAGGTAATGCAAATCATATGATGTGAACAGCCATAACATTACATTGCCAAAAAAAAATTATGCCCAGTATTATGTACTGTAGGTTCCCCTTGTGCCATCTGGGAAGCTCTGGCCCCTTAGGCAATGGCTCCACAAGAGTTCTGGAGGTGTGCTGTGGTGTCTGGCACTAAGACGTTGGCAGTGAATCCCTTGGATGCTTTGAGTCTTCTTAGATCAGACTTGTTTGTCTGGTGCATTCCATGGGTGTTCAATCGGATTGGGATCTGGGGAGTTGGGAAGTCATGTTGGCATTCTTGGGCTCTTTGACTGATGGGCCGAGTGCATGGTGGCCTGTGGTGAATTGGGTGTTCTAGTGCCTTTCTATTGTTGTCAACATTGACTTTTTTCAGCAAATGGTGCTGAATTGGCTGTTCTGTCTGCTCGGACTAGAAGGGTCCCCACCGGTGTTAATGTCACGACTGAACAGGATATCTAAAACCTTGAAACAATGTCACAAAAAATAAGTCAAAAGAGGATTTACAGTAGCTATTAATAAATTGCCCATAAGTGTAAATACTTATACAGTAGCTAGTAATATACTATATATGCCAAAAAAAAATTATATTGCCTTAATGAATTTTAAACCTTTAACTAAAAATATTAAAACCTCTATTTTTAGTAAGCAAATTTTAAGATCTCTAGAAAGTTTTACTGCTACTCAGAATGCATCACAGCTGATTTAGTGAAGCTGTGTATTTAATGCTTACAGTATGTTTTTCTACTCCCTTAGGATTTTTCTTGATTGCTGGGTTGTGAAGCACTGCTGCTAAATACTGCTTGTTCACGGAGGTTTATCATGTTTAAAAAATCTATTCTCATATTGTTTAAAACGGTCTGATCTGATACCCCCCCGCTAACATGTTAGATGTACAAATGTTTAGTGCATGACTAACTACCAAAGATGTACGAGCTGGAACTTGCGGTTCAGTGTAACGTGCATGTGAGTGCGTCTGCATGTGTTCCACATCGTGTGTTCCCTCAGGACGACCCAAATAGTCCCAGTGCTGGTACTCCATCATGTGGCCTGAAGGTGTCAGCAGCACAATTGGTTCGTAATTTGTTGCACTGTATCAGCACCATGCTGACCTGACACACTGCTTTTTGCTGCATATACCTCCTTTCTCTTGTTTTCTCCCTTACTCTGTCTTTCTCTCGCTTTGCTCTTTCTTCTGACTACCTATTCCAACTGTCCTCCCTTTTGTAGTCCATCTCTCTTCTTATCACTAGAGATTCTGTCTTTACTCGGAGAGTTAACCTGGATTGCGCTCCCTCCAGGGTTGCTCCAGGCTCCATTTATCATGATGCTCCAGTTTAATGTGAAATTTATCCTTCTCTTTGCTGTGGCTTTACCTTGCTTGCTCTGTCTTTATACTACATTTGGCTTTTCTCTCAGGGCTCCTGTTGACTCAGTTACGCTTGCCATGTTTCTTATTTTTTTCTCTGCTCCTGTGTGAGCCTGTATTTGAGTTTGAGTTGGAAATGTTAATTTGTTGATCTGCTCTCTTGCCTCCAGAATACGCAGGTGGGCCACGAGGTATCAAAATGTGCACTAATTATTCCCCTAATGAATTCTGTACCCATGCATCACTGAGAGAGTGGAACTTTATCCTCCACTTCTCAAAGCTCATTTAGAACTTGGGAATATTTTTGACCTGACTGAAAACAACCAAACCATAGAGAAACCCACCCCTCACACACACAAACTATTATAATATATTAACAACTAAAAATAATTAATGCTGATTGTAATATCTGCATCTATTTTCATAACTTATGAACTACAGTACCAAGGATAAATATAATTAAAAAATTTTGTTTAGAAATTTGCACAGGGATTAGTTTGAGAACACAGGTTGGTTAAGGTATTCAAATTTTAACTGCAATTAAAAAAGTGTCAGTGTTCTCAATGGGTGCTTCGTGCCAATTTGGATTTTCAGTTGGCTTTTTTTTTTTTTTTTTACGTATAAGGGATTTTTATTGTGACATTTCTGTTTGCCCTAAGCTGTATCTTTACTGTTACATTTTTGTTTCACATAAATTTTACATTATGGTTCATTAGTCCCTCATTAGTCCACACTTTTCTCACTTTTCAGTAGTATTTTTCTTAGATTGAGAGATATGGGTTTCCCATTGGTTTTGATGTTTTGGCCTCTTAGGGCATGACCTCTAGACATGCTGTGATGTCTGCGATGGGATGTTGGCAGTGAATCATTTAGGTGCATAGGTTGTGGGCCGGGGTCTCCATGGATCAGAACTCTTTGTCCAGAGCATTTCATGGGTACTCGGTTGGATTGAGATCTTTGGAATTTTGGGAAAAAATAACAACCCAATCTCTTTGCCTGCTAAGACCCATATGCAGCAGGCTGTTTTGACTTTTTTTCTCAATTTGTTGTTTTTCATTTGTGGAATCAGATTGGACAGACTAACCTTTGGTTCCCACAAGCATAAGTGAGCCCTGGGTGCCCGTGATCCTGTCACAAGTTTACTGGTATCTAATGATAATGAGTGTTATTCAATTCACCTGCTGGTGGTGATTAACGTAATTTGTCACGTTAAAATTCACTTATACCACTTCAGTGCTGAAAATATTAAATAATCCCAGTAAATAATATTCAGTTTAGTTTTTCTAATTATTATCTATTGGTGCAGATTGAGGAAGTAGCTTATTAGTAGCTTATTTTAAAGTAGGTTATTAAATCTGACACATAACATCGCTTTTACTCAACATTTTGATTTCACTTATGGTGCAGGTTAATCCCCAGACAGATATCTTTTGAAGTGTCCTGAAATTCTGTTCAGCGGTCGATTTAAGACGCGCCCACATTTTGATGCATGCGCAGTACACAGTCAAAACTTGCGGTTCTGGGGCAAAATTGCTCATAACTTCATTATTATAAATTTTGATTTCATTTATGGAGCAGGTTTAACTTCAGGCAAATATTTAAGGAGTGGCTAAGTTTCATTAAATTCTGTCCAGGAAGCTTTGCGTGATGCTGTGACAAAATCTGGCTGGACAGACATACAGACAAAAAAAAATTGAGACTGGTTTTGGGTCCTCCAATGTATGAAATGTAAAGATATCATTAAAAGAGTGAGTTCTAACCAATGTTCAGACAAAACCTTTCTTTTATATATACAGTATATCATTGCAGTTGTTATTTCCCAAAACTCTGGGTCTATGTGATTGTAAAAGCATACATGTACACACAGACACAGTGATACAGACAAACACCCAGAGTGAGAGTGCTGGGACAGCAGCAGGTAGAGTCTCATTTGGCACAGATGTAGATAAACAAAGTAAGACAGCGTAAAGGATAGCAGCAGGACAATCCCGTCAGGATGCAGAGCAGTGAGAAGTGACTAGAATATTCCACACTACACTGACAAATACACATTTACTGAGCCTGTACTATACAACTCTAGAAATTAATAATGATTCGGCAGTGGAGTGTATTTTCCCGTGAATAAACACAAGGTTTATGAACCATTCTGATGGAAAAAAGGGAATTATATTATTACAGTATGGCTTCAGAACAAAGGGCTTTGGATTTTCTTAGTATTATGACAAGCTAAAATTTGTCATATTAACTTCAACAGAGAGAAACAAGGGAGTCTATTATAAAAGGAACTCACCGATGTCACAGATGTTGCATAGTCACAATTGCCTTCCAGGACTGATTATTTCCGATAATAGCATGCCCTGTGTTGTTTTATTCTGTATATTCTATATTTATCTAATTGTTAATAAAGTTACTATAGAGATAATAAGATTAATGTTATTATACTTCAAGTCAAACAGACGCTAACTTTTTTTTTTTGGAATCCTTGTAAGGTTCATCCAGTGTAGCTGTTGAACTAATGCTGATAAGATCTGTTGCCTTTTTCAAAGTTGGTGATCAAGTATGTCTGCAGTGACGTGTATGTTTTTCATAAGCAGCTCACACATACTGTATAGACAAGCTTAAAGTATTTCCATTCGGATGACCATACTGTACTATAGTGATCAAATTACTTTGCGGAAAGAGCTCTTATCATTCAGTATATAACTATCCAGTATAAATTCATGCATAGAAAGAAGCTTATCATTTATCGCTCCGTTAGGACCAAATGTCTCCATAATACGAATATATATATATATATATATATATATATATATATATATATATAACTTGTAGTGACAGAATCAGATAATACGATAATGAATAAATGAGAAAGAAAGCATGTGTCTTTTAATTGTATTATATTATGTATATTATTTATGTAGTATGTACATTTTTAGGTACAATCAGTCACAAAATTAGAATTGTATGAGTGTGCATGTGTGTGTGCTCTGGGAGTGCATGGAAAGTGATTTAGTCTGCCTGTCTTATGATGCTATGCAGCCCTGGCTGAGGGACTGGTTCGCTCTAAGCTATAGTGACAATGACAGCTGCTAAGAGAGAGAACGAGCGAGCAAGAGAGATATGCTGCCTCATCTGCCTCGACAGAGACACAGGATAGCTTCATCAGGACAACGAAGCTCTCCAACTCATACACATCTGCATAACTCTGCTTGGCCTGAGGGGGAAAAAAAGTTTCCTGAGTTCACATGGACACAGCGGTTAATATTGAAAACTAACTAGATTCTTTAACTTCTGTGAAGCCCAAAAAGCCCTGGGGCTGAAAAAACGAAGGCTCCTCAGCTCCCTCGGGTAAGCCACAAGACTTCAGCTTTTAACAGTAATGTTTAGCTGAATTCCACAGAAATGTCTCACTGTTAATTTTTTTTCTTCAAAACTATGTCTGGAAAAGTGTCTTAAATGGAAAAACCCTTATGCTAAAACTGAAAAGCCTAAGAACAAATCTGTACACTGTTTAGGGAAATCGTATCTTCAATGTTTCTCCTAAAGCAAAAGATTTCTCAGCAGCAATCTCATCGAGATGTTGCTTCAAGGGTCCAGGCACCGTGGGCACCTAGAAACATCGCATCCAGTGATGTAAAACACCAAAAGAGATGCAAAGGCAGGCGTGAAGAGAACCTTTCTTCTGCAGAGAGTCTGCGCAAACACGCCACCATGAACTTTGGCTACAACACCCTCAGTCTGTCCATGAGGGGCCTAAATGAGGCTCCAGCTGTCCTGTGGGAGCTCCATGAGCTAGGCAAGCTCAACTTGTCCCATAACTATCTATACTCTCTTCCTTCTGGCCTGGGAAATCTGAAGAACCTTGTGGTGCTTAATATATGGGGGAATGAATTGGAGAGGCTTCCCCCAGAGATTGGGCTTCTCCAGAATTTAAAGGTATTGTTTGCCTACTGCAACCGCCTCAGTGAGGTGCCTGAGGAGCTCTGCTTCTGTGTCAAACTTGAGGTTCTCAGCCTTGCCAACAACCGGCTGACTGGACTCCCAGACAGCCTAGCCTCCATGCACAAGCTGGCCAAGCTAAACCTGAGCCACAACCGTATGTCACATGTCCCCACTTGCATCTATGCCTTGAAGGAGCTTGTATTCTTGCATATGGCCTACAATGTCCTGGAGAACATTGCCAATCAAATCCAGGAACTAGCCAACCTCAAGATTCTGATAGTGGAAGGAAACCATATCCACACACTACCCCAGACTCTGTGCAATTTGACTGACCTGGAGCTCCTCAATGTGGACTTCAATGACCTGCAGAGCATCCCAGCAGAAATGTACATGCTCAAGAACCTCAAAAGGCTGGCGCGTCATCCACTCGATAAGGGACTACATATAGTTCATAATCCACTTCTGAAACCTCTACAAGAAGTGCTACAAGAAGGACTGAGTGCTTTGTATAACTACCTCAAACCTACCTGAGACTACTGCTGCCAAAATCTTTACCCTAAATCGAGGCTGATGCCCTGACTAACAAATTTGTGCTCTAACACACCCAATTCTAGAAGAATTGATCATTAATTCATTAAAATTCTGTGTTAGAAGTGGAGAGAACACTAAAATTTGACTGACATGCTGCAGAATCAGAGTTGAGAACGTGTGCTTTAAAGTGGAAAGCTTATGTAAAATATAATTTAATGGTGATGCACATTCCTGAGATTTCAGCTTCTCTGGAAATAGTACTAGTTCTGAAGGAGCCCAATCTTTTCGTGCCAAACTTGCTACTTGTTACTTGTTACTCAGCAAACTATAAACTATATTTTAAGCTTCAGTATATAGTGATTGAGACACTAAACAGCTAATGTTTGAAAGATACAGCATGTATATTAACAACTAATATTGGAAATGATTTATATTACTTATTATTGTGTGCTTGAATGCTTTCATTCATTCTAAGGTGTTGTGTTGTCCTCTGGCTCAATTTAGTCCAATTTAGTCTAAACGTGTCTCTTAATTATTTACCGAAATGCATTGAGCACTTATTTTATGTTAATTTAATTTTAGTCCACACCAGTAGTGTTAAATGTGCATTAATTTTTTTTCACTTGCATGCTATTTGCTATTTGAGCTCAGCAGCCCTTGGGCATATGGCTCAGTGGTCACTGAGCTCAGTAGCCTATTAAAAGAAGCCAGCCGAATGTCCAATGGCTACCTTTAGGATAACTAAGCCCAATGTCCATGGACCTCTCAGCCCAAAGTTCATGGTCCAGACACAAGCACAAGCACCATCTGGTGCAATGATCAAGAACCCTGCAGTGTATTAGGAACAGTACCGAATAAACCTCATAAAACACAAAGAAATTCATTGCGCAAGGACCATCCATTCCAATGCCAAATGAGCCCCAATGTCCAAAAAAACTGCACGCACCAACCCCCGATACTCAAGGATCACCCAGGCCAACTCTCGACGACTGCCAAGCCCAACAGGAAAAGTCCACAAAGGCAAACAAAATAAATTTTTATTCTAGTTGAAATTTGTGAGATTGCTACAGTATCTAAAACAAAATGTAAACAGGTTTTGACAATTCTAACTGGTATCCATTGCCATGATAATTGACACTGAATTATTGACAACATGCAGTTTTTTTTTTTTAGATGTATAAAAAGTCTTTTTAATAAGCTCCCAAAATAAACTGACCATAAGGATCATAAACTGATTAAGTTGGGATAGAATCATTCAAAGCTGTGTGCGTTGTCCTGTTGTCAACCTCGGTCATAGGAGTAACATCTCTATTTCAGTCGTGTGTTTTAGCTCGGTTAAAGCTGTGAGCTTAACACCTCATAGCTTTTATCACAGGTCAGGACAGTTCGAGAACTTGATCTTACTTGCCCCACACACTCACACAAATGACTGTATTTATGGATAATGTTATTGTCTGTTAACGTTGCTGAAGCTTAACTCAAAAGGAATATTCCCGCAGTGCTTCAAAGGAAACAGCTTATGTGTAGCATAAGCGGGATTATGATGTACAAGAATTTGAACACATTTCCAGTAATGACAAAACAACAGAAAACCCACATAAACCTTTTTTTTAGTTGTTAAGGTAAAACTTTAAAAAGTGCTAAATAAATAATGTAAAAACAAAAGTACACCCATAACACATATTCATTCATCTTCTATAATGTTTATCTTGTACAGGGGGGCCTGGAGCCTATCTCAGGAGACTTAGGGCACCAGGATGCCAATCTATCACAGGGCATACGCACACATGCAAACACACAACGAGCAATCTGGGAATGCCAATTAACCTAATCTGCATGTCTTTGGACAGTGGGAGGAAACCCACAGGGGAGAACATGCACGCAGCCTCGAGGTTGGAATCGAACCACCTATATAAGTATACAGATGGTTCAATTCCCACCTTAATTTACATATAGGCACTACAGTGCTAGCTACCTTGTAAACATAATTATAGTATGCATTGCCTGTCAACATGACCTCCAACTCATACTGAAGTTCACATTTATGTCCTTTTAATGTTCTTTTCCCGGCATTAGGGAATGGATCAAACTCATATATGGTGGAATATTTCTTTAATTGACTTCACCATGTAGAAATGGTTTCAAAATGCCGAGCGAATGCTACGCTTGTATGAAAAATGTATTCTTGGGGAAGCAACAACATGCGGTCACCACAACAAATACAGTATTAACATATAAATATGCAAACACTTACAAGCGCTCATGCACACACCCCAACATACACCCACACACACACACACACACACACACACACTGTGATCATTCAAGGCAAATGGAAACTATGGGGCTGGTGGGAGAAAGATAGTCTGGGGGCGTTGGGAAGTTTTAGTGGGATTAAAATTTGATTAAAGTTCCACTCCATCACCCAAGTCAGTGCTGTCACGCCTCTCTTTGAATCCGAGGGCTAATTAAATTATTTCAAGAGGAACAAAAGATAATGCTCGTCTCTATTTATATACAGCAGACAACAAAAAAATATTATATTCTAGAGGTCACTTTATGACCTTGCGTGATTAAACTTTCAAACCGGAGTCGTGGAATTTCTTTCCTTGGCTTTTCCTTCATGCAGTTCAAATATTCATGTATTTCTTTATCACAGATCTAATCACAATATAGGACTTTGGAATGAGGAGGCTGTTCATCACTGTACTGTACATTCTATTGTGTAATACAGATAAAAACAAAAACATTGTATTACCAAAACAACGTGGTTATTTGAATTTTTGACTTATCAATCAATCAATATGTCCTGGCCTTCTATACATCTTAAAATTTTGCTTTAAATGTTCTGCAACATTCTGCATGTTTGGGTATATGCAGTAACAGAGTAGGTAATGCTACTGTATGATGTGCAAAAAGATGATATAAGCCATAATATAGCAGGTAATGTCCATAATGGTTGGCAGGATATATACGTGTGTATACAGTATATATACATTAAAAAAACACAAAATTAATTAGTATATATATACTGTATATACATATAATTATATATACAGTGCATCCGGTTAGTATTCAAAGCGCATCACTTTTTCCACATTTTGTTATGTCACTAAAACTATATGTCACAACTATGTTTTTTGTCCTAAAATTTATTAAATTGATTTTTATCTCAGATTTCTACACACAACACCTCATAATGACAACATGAAAAAAGTTTACTTGAGATTTTTGCAAATTTATTAAAAATAAAAACATTGAGAAAGCACATGTACATAAGTATTCACAGCCTTTGCAAAATTGAGCTCAGGCGCATCCTGTTTCCCC
>JAQMYJ010000018.1:16123914-16135826 GCA_030014305.1 Clarias laeviceps | reverse complement strand
ACACACTAACAGAATCACTGCTGTCTGGCTCACGGATTACATAAATTGTCTGAATAACAGATTACATTTTTGAAAATATAACTAAATAACTGAGTACTTAAATGTCGGACTTAACGCGTTAGATTACTTGTTAAATCAAAAAAGTGGAGTGATGCACACAATAAAATGTCTTAGTGTAGTACTCTCGGAATGCCATTTGGCCAATCAGATTAGTAGACTGGCACTAACTTTTGTATACATTGCAACTTGGTTAATATCCAAACATTCAAGAAAAAAATTACATTAATTAAGTACACTTTTCAGGGATTCATAGGTAGTTAAGGGCTTAGTTTAGCTTCTGTAAAAGGTCCTACAACCTAAATGTAATGTCCCTTTAAAACTAATCTAAAGAACATGTATATAACAGACCCTAAGGACTACAGTTGTACCTTTCAGGAGACAGTTAGTACCTTTTTGTGAAGAATCTGTTCATTAATTTATCTTCTATACCGCTTTATCCTGTGTACAGGGTCGAGGGGACATGGAGCCTGTCCCAGGAGACTTAGGGCATGAGGCAAAGTACACCTTGGACAGGGTGCCAATACATCGCAGGCCACACACACACACACACACACACACAAATACACAGGCAGTTTGGGAACACCAATTAACTTAATCTGCATGTGTTTGGACTGTAGAAGGAAACCCACCAAGCACAAGGCGGGAATCGGGAACGAATCAGGACCCTGGAGGTGCGAGGGCACAGTGCTAAACATTACACCACTGTGCCACCTCTGAGGAATCTTTCTAATAAAAATTCCTAATAAAGACATGCTGCTTTACTGTATGTTAAGCTGATGTACTGTATATATATGTTGCATGGTCCTGTGTAAAGGGCTTGAGCAACCCCTCATTTCTTCATGTTTTGCTTCCAATGAGTCAGACTTTGTTGTATTTAATAGAATCTTGAGAAATAGTTCTTCACCCTTCATGAAAGACTTTTTTGTCTTATTTTTGGCATGTTTTTGGCTCTCATTTTTAGTCCGGTCCCTGCACCTGACCTGTTTCAGAGGACAGTGTTCGTTTGTTACGCCACACAGTGACCTATGAATCATTCAAGCATTTAAAAAAATCACCTAACCAAAGGCAGCACCATTACCAAGCTATGTTCCCTGATATTGACTCATGCTTTTCTGCTTTACTCTCCTTGCCTTGCCTAGTTTATGATTTATGATGATTGCCTGACCTTTGCCTGCACCCTGACTACAATTCTGGTTCATGTTTTTGCCAAGGTTAATAAAGTTCAGTTGATCCAAGCTTGGTATCTGAAGTTTACTTATTTAGCATTGCATTAGACCTACAGTGGTAAGGGAGGTAACAATTAAGCCTTTTATTCATGACATGCTGTAAAGTATAATTCCTTTATTTGCTTGTAACAATAGTAAAACTAAACAGCCAGTAGACATGTCAATGCTAGTTGACTCTATTTTCTGGGGGAATTATATGATCCCCCCCCCCCCGGAGTATTCCTTCATTGTGCATAAGTGATGACAACCTAAGCTACAGTATACACAGCAAATTCCTCAATGTTGAATTAATATTTAGACTGTAGAATTAACACCGAGCAGGTTTATATGACTTTAATAAAGTATTAAATCAACGCTGGGGATTTTACTGTGTTTGCATGGCCTACACCAAGCAAGCATGTCATGTAATAAGCCAGAAGGTGGCATGCTGGTGCAGTGGGTAGATGTCACTTCATATCTCCAGGGTCCCTGGTTCAAAAGTGGGCCTGAAATAGGTTACATTCTCTGTGAAATTCATGTGCATTTTTTTTCCTGTTTTTTTGGGTTCTCATTAACTAACTTCTTAAATAGGTGGCAAGCTTGTGCGCGTACAGTAAGTATGTGATTGATTTGAAATCATTGCAAATTAATTTACATTGGGTGTACCACGCCTTGTGGCCCCCTGTGAACCTGTATCTATATAAATAAAGGAATTTTTTTTACTGTACATTGGTCAAAACTCGCTCTTTCAATGATATATTTACGTTTCATATATAGGAGGACCCAAAACCAGAACCAAAAGATGTTGAGGTTCTCTTTGGGAGTGACAAGGATGGATTGGATCAAGAATGAGTTCATCAGAGGGACAACCAATGTTGGATGTTTTGAAGATAAAGTCATAGTGGCCAGATTGAGGTGGTTTGGACATGTTCAGAGGAGATATTGTGAGCATATTGGTAGAAGGATGCTGAGGTTGGAACTGGCAGGCGGTCTAAAGGAAGACCAAAGGGGAGATTAGATGCAGTGAGAGAGGACATGCAGTTAGTTGGGGTGAGAGGAGAAAAGGATGCAGAGTTAGATGGAGGCAGATGATTCACTGTGCCGACCCCTGAAAGGGAAGAGCCGAAAGGCAAAGAAGAAGAAGAAGAAGAAGATGTCCGTATATCTGTATGACTCACTGTCTGTCTGCGTGTCTGTCCAGACAGATTTTGTCACAGAATCACACAAAACTGGCTGGACAGAATTTAATGAAACTTTGCCAGTCCTTAATTATTTGCCTGAAGTTAAACCAACGCCATAAATGAAATCAAAATGTTGAGAAGAAGTGAAGTTATGAGCAGTTATGCACCAAATTGTAAACCTCAAGTTTTGACAGGCTACTGGGCATGCGTCAAACTGAACTGAATCGACTGAACAGAATTTTGTAGTACTTGGGTATCTGCTTGAAGTTTAACCTGCACCATAAGTGAAATCAAAAAGCGATGCTTTGAATGTGTTTAGATGTTTAGATAGTAATAAAAGCTAAACTGAATATTTTTACTAGGATTAGCTCATATTTTCAGCACTGAAGTAGTACAGTATAAGTGAATTTTAACACGCTGGAGTCATTTTAAGACAAATACTTCATCTTTATCGGATCTACATTATTGATTTCTCCTCTGTGATTCACTCTCCGATTACCGAACAGGGAGTGTATTTGTCCGATGAGTATAACTTAATGTAAACAAGGCGTTAGATACTCAACATTACAAAATGTTATTTCTTTGTATTAATAAGTTAACCAGAGAGTTCTGTTGTACAGAAAGACAGACAGGCATGTACATGGACATTAACTTAATAATAATAATAACAATAATAATAATAATATCACAGATTACATTAAAGCTGATCAGCTTATTTCTAGCGTTAACCTTCAAACTGTTTCTACAAACTCTTTTCCTGTCAACGACGGGTACTACCGTCAGTACGGGATAACGCGGTATAGGCGATGAGACGATGCGGTTAGTCATATTCCGTGGGTCCCAAACTCCACAATGGGAGGAGACAGACAGACAGACAGCGCGCGCGCGCTCTTTCACCGACGACCGTTTGGGCGCTCGCGCAGTCACTCGCGCGCGCCTCTCCTTCCTGTTTGCGTTCCGCGCGCTCCTCAATCACATAACGGTCGGAGCGCGAGAGCTCAAACACCACCCTCTACCGGAGAGAGAGCGAGTGAGAGAGAGAGAAGGAAGGAGAGAGAGGGAGAGAGTCTTACCGCTCCTCCTGGAAGAGAAGAGACCTGAGAGAAGTCAGAGCGACTCCGGGAGAAGGAGACTGAAAGGGGGGGAAAGACGGTCCGAGGTGCCGACTCCTAAAGAAGACGGACGTTTGTGCACAGTTTGGCGTTGTTACCTCACGGCCGCGGTGGTCGACACACGCCTGTGACAAACTGAGGACATGGATAAAGTTTTAACTTGGCTCGTCACCGCGGTCGGGCTCCTGGTGTCGGCGCGCGGACAGGTGTACAAAGGTAGGACTAAGTCTAACCGTTCTTCTAAATCCGTGTGATTTAGTGTGAGAAAGTCCGCGCGTGAGCTTTCCTGGTGGGACCGTTATCTCCGAAACTTAAAGAGATTTGTGCTGGAAATATTTAACGCAATCAATTGATAAAGCATGCCATCACTAGCCCAATTATAGACTGTATATACACACACGCGCGCACACATATACGCGCGCCCGCGCACGCGGCGGAACAGACGCGCGCGGGTTCCAGCTGTGCATTTATTCCTCACACAGTTTACGGTTAGTTTTGTTTCGAGCAGAGGAAGTTTCAGTGGATGTTGGAGCTTTGGAGCCGAGCTGCTGTAGACGTGGTGGTGCGGAAATTACAGGGTCCGAGACCTGATTTAGAAACGTTGTGGTAAAGCAAAAAAAATAAATAAAAAGGTTTTATTTGAAAATCCTCTACAAGGAGTGGACGTTTGTCCCGAAGCGAGGTGTAGTGAACTATAACTCTGTTTAAAGCACCTACCTATTTGTGCATCAAAAAAATATATATTAAAAGACAAACACACACACACACGCGCGCGCGCGCACACACTTTAGGAATGTCTAAGCGTGTTTTTATTTCTTTTACAAGAACCCCAGGATGAACTCATTAAGACAATAGGTGTTAATTGCACTCACGTATTTCATTTTATTGATGCTCCTCAACTCATTAAACATATTACTGCCGATCTGTTTATATCGAATAATCGATCCGAAGCATCGACTACTTAATGGTCGGAAGGAGCCCTCCGGCGGCACTGTGCTAGATTTTGATGAGCTTTCTTTTCCCAACATGTTTTATCCCCCCCTCTCCTCAGTTTTTCACAGCTCTGTGTGATAGTCTGGCAGTTGTGTCACCCTCAGCAGGGTTGCGATTAACAAGTGGCGCTTGACCTTAGTACTTCATCACTGCCACGCTCATTATGGTTATCAAGCATATTATTAGAATTATTTTGCAAACTCTGAATTGAATAGATACCCTTTTGAAGGAAGTGTAGAACGGATAGGAGTTGTAGTGCTGTACTGTAGTTGCAAGAATAAATTGAAGGATTGAAGGAATGCGAGACAGAGAAGCTGTAATCAAAAGACATTATAGACTTCCCATGGCAAGCCGTCCTGCTCCAGCTAATGCTCTGCATGTCATGGGCTATTGGAGGAAGAAAATTGATTAATGACCTTTGCACTTATATTGAGCCCGAAGAGACACAAATGTGGCTAATTTATCTCATTTGACAAGATTGTTTTTTTTCATACAGGCATCATGCACATCAGTAAGTCCTCAGTCAGTCAGTCAGTCTGCGCTGCACATTTACTGATTTCCCTAAATGCCTCCGCTAATTACTACCCCTTTCATAAGGTTAAAATGTGCATATTAAACTGGCAAAAAAAACAGCAATATACAGCACAGAGGTGAATTTACAGCCAGATCCTGCTATAGTGCTGAATTAACTTGCTCTGTATTAATATGTTTCCACTGTAGGAAATATTTTTCTATGAGCATGGTTAATATTCTCCAGCTGGAAACTGTTTTTTTTTTATATATTTTTTTATTTTTGCCTGTTGCCATATTTAGTGAGTATTACTCACACCGCCACCTGTTCTGATGGTATTGATGAGCATATAAGAAATTTTCTGTCTATCCCTCAGGAGGTACTGCATATGCCAAATGTAGATTTCCTCTTTTGACAAATTTATCACTTTTATCAGTACACCTGTTATGCCATTCATTGATTAGATGGAATGATAAAATATACAAAAAGACAGTGCATGAAGTAAAAATGTCTTATTTTGAGGATTGTCTGTAAATATCTAGAGTTTTGAAATCATGAGATTTCATTGCCAGTTCTGAAGTATACGTTATCAGTTCCGTTATGTGCCTGAAGGGGGCAGCATGGCTCACTCAAATTTGCTGTGTAGGATTAAAAAGCTGGAACGATCTGTAGATCAGAGAACTTTAGTTTTTAATCTTATTAAGATATTAAATCGGATATAATCCATTAATTGAAATAGGTATTTATTAAAATTATTATTTATCATCGAAACCAATTGAAGATAAAACAGTTTTGTCTCAAGTCATTCATGCTCGAGATCAACAGTTAATGCATTAGTTGTTGGTTGGATTAGGGAGGTGTGAAAAAAAAGCCCACATCATACTGTAAAAAAGGTACCAGTAATAATTTAAAGTGGGTTATTCATGACAAAGTATAAAAAGAAACATCTCAAAGCAATAAAAAAAAAATGTTTTCATGAGGGTTCATAAGTTTGTTATATTGTAAATAAGTGTTATAAATGTTTTTTTATTTATTTATTTTTATTTGAGATTATACCACATTCACTTTTAAATGCAACAGCTGCATCCACTATATGCACTGGAAATAAATTCTATTATAATCAATGTAAGCATAAGAAACCCTGGAGAGTGTTACCTGAGAAATCGTACTTTAGATGTACACTTTGTCTGCATTACTGGTTTAATGTTAAACTTACATGTAGCTTCTGTTTGAAGAGATTCTATGCCAGCAGCTTGTGGCAAATTAACAGAGTTTACAATAGCATGAGGTATATCAGTGCTGTAACCTCAGCGTGAACTACAGTATTGGCCAAAAGTGTTTAACACAACGTATTATACTGTAGTTCTCCCTGTGTAAAAAAAAAACCCAGGTGATTTCACTAATTAGTTCTAGCCTATCTAGGCTTTCTGTTAATTAGTTGTGCTAATTAACTAAATAACTAGTGAAGAAGTGGCTATGTGACAATGGTATTCAGCTTCTGAAAGCATGGCCTGGGTCATCTCCAGAAATAAACCCAGTACAAACCAGTTGGATGATGGTGAAGCAGTTAGTAGCAGTTAAGAAACCGTCCTCTGTACACGATTTCCAGGAAGCAATCAAGCAGGCATGGATTGAGCGAGTGACAACAGCGTACTGCAGATGTCTTTCCATTCAGATCAACAGGTTTTGAAAAATAAAGCACTTCATAATAAATATTTATTGTTGTACAGCAGTGTAATTGCATAAAATAACAAATTATGTTGAGTGTCAATTTGAAAAATTGAGAAACATTGAATGTTTTTCCAGTCTCAACACTTTTAACCACCAAATCCCAGCACTTGATGCACTACACCCGATTTGCTGACGGTAGCCTGGTTTTTACTTGGTATAGGAATTAGCTTGGAACATGGTGACAGAATCAGGAATTTACAGGTACATGGACAACACAGCTAATAATATAGGACAGAGACAAGCTGGATTAGTACTGCATTAGTAGCTCTGTTACAACATATTAGTTTGTGAGAATCGTACGCAGTATCACAAGTATCGAATTGTGACCAGAGTGTATTTTTTACACCCCATACTTATTCGTTTCAGTAAGTCTAACCAACCAGCTTGTGTGCACACAAATATTACATCATGGTACATACCAACTTTAGACAGTTAGGTTTCTGGGCAACCGAAATGCAAGAGTCTGGGCAACAAAAAAAGCTTTTTAAATACTGAGTGTACTAGCTAATGGCTTTATGATTTGTCCACCCTGACGTATCTGACTTGTAAATAACCAAATGGAGTTGCAAGCAGACTTTTTCTTTTGCATGACTTCATTGATTACACTCAAATCAGTGTCATGAATCAGATGCAGAGCAGTTCAACATAAAATTGTTGATTTTTTTTTAGTATGCAACTTTGATGAATAAGGGCCATTGTGTGTGTTTGTGTGTGTGTATGTGTTTAAGCCACTGTAATGTTGTGAACCAAAAACATTTATGCTAAGTGATTTGTAAGAGTTTCCTCTCTTTGCCATCTTCGCTGATTAGCAGACTCTGGGCTTGTTCCAGATCATGTGTAAATATGTAATACTGGCTTGAGTCTTGGCAATTTATTCAGACTTCATGAGAACAAACAAGAAAAATAAAGTTCCAGCCTTCTGTGAGCGACTCTGACAGTGATTAAAGTGCAGATTGTACCCTTTAAATGGCATTAAATAATATATAACACAGCTGTGATACTTCACACAGACACACACACACACACACACACACACACACACACACACACACTCAGTCAAACATTGCTGATAAAGGTAAGGTATTCATAAGCAAAGTAGGCTTGTATAGAAAAAGCCAAGTTGTTGTTGAGGTTGTTAACTTGCAGGAGGATCAACTGGACACTCGGTCAGGCTCGACAGCTCAGTGTGTGTATGGACAGCTCTGTGTGTGCGTGGGTGTATTTGGATATACAGTACGTCTATGCGTGTGTGTGTGTTCTTGATTTTCTGATGACCAGGTCAGTCAGGTTTGTTTTCCATCTGAAGAAAACAACAGCAGGTAAAACTCATTTGCTCTAGTTGAGCCTATAAAACCAGCTCGTTTTTCCTCATGTGTGTTCAAATTTTTTTCTCTCTCTCTCTCTACAATATTGATGCGGTGATGGATTTATGATTTTTATTTTTTATTTTTTATCCGCAGGCACAGGACATGAGCATCTAAGCACAAGAATTCTGTTATACACTCTTTTTTTTAATGAAGCACGTTTAAAAGTTACACTACTAGCATTACTGCTACTAGCAATTCACACAGTAAATAGTGTGTTAGCGTATCCCGAAAGGTCACAGCTCGGAGTGTACTAGCTGTGCGTGACTATGCGCAATGGACATTATGGAAATCAGCATTGTTCGAACACCAGTGACCTATTCTGTGCAACCTATAAAGTAAAAATACACTTCATTATTTACACCTTGCTTGCTAGTACCGGTTTGTACCCAATTTTTCCTTCAGAACTGCATTAATCCTTTGTGGCATAGATTCAGCAAGTAGCTAAAAACATTCTTTAGAGAAATTCCTTTTGGTCCATATTGATACAATACTGTAGCATCATGCATGTCCCATTGCACCACATCCCAAAAGTGCATTATATTGAATTGAGAACTAGTGACTTTGAGGCCATACAGTACAGCGAACTCACTGTCATGTTCACAAAACCAGACTGACATCACCAATACTCAGGTATGCTGTGGCGTTTAAACAATGCTCAATTGGTACCAAGTGGCCCAAAGTGCACCATGAATTTATTGTACTGTATCCACCTCACCATTACACCACCAGCAGCCTGGACTGTTGATACAAGGCATGATGGATCCATGTTTTCATTTTGTGTACGCCAAGTTCTGACCCTACCATCTGAATGTCGCAGCAGAAATTGAAACTCCTCAGACCAGTCAATGTTTTTCCGTTCTTCTATTGTCTGGCGAATAGAATGAGAAGACGGGTGAATTGTAGCTCACTGTTTCCTGATTATAGCTGACAGGACTGGCACCGGGTCTGGTCTTCTGCTGCTGTGTCTCATCTGCTTCAAGGTTCGATGTGTCATGCGTTCAGAGATGCTCTTCGATAATCGTCGGTTGTAACGAGATGTGATTTGAGTTACTGTTGTGTTTCTATAAGCTCAAACCAGTCTGGCCAACTTCTTTCATCAATAAGGCATTCTCACCCGGAGATGTGCCACTCACTGAGTATTTCCTCTTTTTCAGACCATTCTCTGTAAATCCTAAAGATGGTGGTGAGTGAAAATCCCAGTAGATCAGCAGTGTGAGAAATACTCAGACCAGCCCGTCCGGCACCAACAACCACGTCACGTTCAAAGTCACTCAAATCGCCTTTGTTGCTCAGTTTGAACTTCAGCACGTAGTTTTGACCAGGTCTACGTCCCTGAATGCACTGAGTTGCTGCCGTATGATTGGCTCATTAGATATTTGCATTAACGATTTGATTAACCTCCTAAATCAGTTCACATATAAGGATATAAAAAATTTGTTTAGTATATTCTGATAATCAAATTAAATTTAATTGTGAAAGCTGTATTGCAAATCGAATTGAATCACCTCATGAACAGGAGTGTACCATTACACTCCTAGTAACAACAGTCTCATAATAGGAAAAAAAGAGATCTGGGTTTTCTTTGGGTTTCCCTGTGCATGTGGGACATACAGTATTTTTAAGGAATAATGCGAAAGCAGGATGAGAAAGGAGCAGGAATAAGTAAAAGTCTCAGCATGCATTATGTGTGAAGTGGGCTGATTGAGTAAGAGAGCATTATCATGGTGGTTGACCAATGCTCTTGTCTCAGGGATGTAAATTGAGGAAGATGCTCAAGCATGTTCATTAAGGCTGGACGATTCAGAGGTTCAAAAAGGGATACTATTGTGTGTTTGATGTCTGAGTGAGTGATAAAAGTGCACCAAAATCAATGTCACCTAGGATAAGATGTGAAGTGCATAGTTTATAGTGATTGTACATAGGGGAGTACTACCGGAGACAGTTAATAAAACATGGTGACGCTTTTTTAGTGATTCAGTGGACATACATCACAAAACTGAATAACAAGCCCGCTGTATTACTAGAATGCTGTAAGTCACTCTGAATGAGGGCATCTGCCAAATGCCATTATACATAAATATAAATGTAATATGTTGTATGTGGTTAATGTACTGTACTGTGGGAGTGAGTCTAAATAAATAATTGGTTTGTTTTCAGGTTTCAAACAGACATACTGTATAAAGTCAGTGTTTTTATTTGAATTTTATTTCAATTATTTCACGACACCTTTTTGTTCATTAAGCGCGTTTTTTAGTAACGCAAACATCACACCTAGATTGACATGCCCAAAAAGCCTTGAAGCTTTTCCTTTTTTTTTTTTTTTGTTGATAAATTGCCTTGATGAGCTATAATTGTCATCACACACCGTATGCAGGAATGATGACTATCGAGGATCCGAATGCAGGGAATGGTTCCTACCGCTGAGATGGACTGTAAGTGGTCTGTTTGTGAAAAATAATGCATATCGCGAGCGATTCCCAGTGCAGCATGCAGTTTTGTAAGTGCTGGAAGGAAGCCAGGCCATACAGTTCAGGTGGAATTTTTTTTTTCAGCAGCAGTGTAACAGGTGGCCATGGGAGGAAGCGAAAAATGTAAATAACTTAAGGTCATGGCGCCAAACTTGATGCACCTTCCAGTTATTTCCCAGCAAAGTATAAATTATCAGGGTTTATCAGTATAAATGGGTACAAAAATTAAATAAAACAACAACTTTGGACAGAAGAAAACAGTTAAAACCAGCTTCCCAGGACAGAAACCCAGGAGCACAGCAACACAGTGAGAAAGCCAAGACTTGTTTGAATGTAGCCACACCAACACGGAGAGGAGCGAAGCACTGAGAGCTGAGGTTAGATCACTGAGATGCATCATTCAGTGTAATAGTCCAATTAAGTAGCTAATTTGATTAAAATTCAACTTGATGAAATGTGAAACAGTTTAAGCAATAGAGGGTGATCCAGGGTCACATACTGAAGAGGTAAATCCAGCATTGTAAAGAAGAGGAGCAGCGTAAAGTATGATTAATAAGTGGCAAACTGTAGCAACAATGACCATCATAGTAATATAAAATATCCTGTGACAGTATAAAATAGTATGAAGGCCATTATGAGAGTAAAAACTACCTTTGTTTCTCTACACAATCCCCTGCTATACTAATGCACTTATCCCAGCGTTTCACTAGTGCTTTAGTAGAAAGTTTTCTCAGTACACCAGAGCCATAATCAGACTGCCTGCTTCACGTCTAAAACGCTGGTGTCCCAAGAACTCCTTTTATGGCCCAAACATGTGGCGCCACCTCAGCAAGGAACGTCATTCATAGATGTACGGTCTTCAGTCCCAGTTTGACTTGAACGTCGCTGGTAATACTAACAGCAACACTAATAATAGCTGTAAAACAAATAATAATTCCTCGACCGGCTGCTGACAAAAACAACAGCGTTCACTCACCTCGAAGCAGTTAATGACATCCCAGCAGCTCTATCTCTATCGACCAGATTGTGTGGAATTAACAGGAACTCACATTCTTCTGGTCACAGACGTCCTGAACCAGCAAGACAATCATTATAAGAAAACCTGAGCACAGTATGTGTTTTTGTTAAGCCTCCAATAGAAACTCTACTGAAAAGTCTAAGAGGAACAAGACTTAAGGAACAACACTTCTCCTTTTAATGTAAAAAAAAACAAACAAAAAAAAGATTTTATATATATATATATATATATATATATATATATATATATATATACTTTTTTTTTTT
>JAQMYJ010000018.1:16090367-16102047 GCA_030014305.1 Clarias laeviceps | reverse complement strand
TTGGATTTTTACAACATTATTGTTGAAATACACAGTCCTGAAAAAGGGACGTTTCTTTTTTTGCTGAGTATATATTGTATATAATTGTAAATATTGGTATCTGGAGCACTGTAGTGTATATATTTTGTTCACTACACGTGAGCTACTTCTGTGATTTGTTCTCATCTATGAATGTCCATAGAACCATATAAACTAATGTTTATAAGTCTGGAACTACCTGTATTTGTCTTTGCTTGGATCAAAGTTTATTCAAAATGTTGTTTTTATATTCACTTGCATCTAGGGTAACCAATAGTTGATAACGTTAAGAATTACTTACTCATGCACTTATTCTCTTATCCAATTATTCTCTTATACCACTTATCCAATGCAAGGTTAAGGGAGGCCTGGGAACTTGGTGAACTAGGCGGCGTACAGCCTGGACTTGGAGCCAATCCATCAAAGGGCTTGAGCACACACACACTTGCATGCACTAAGGGCAATTTGGAAATGCCAATCAGCAATTTTGCATGTCTTTGGGCTCTAGAAGGAAACTTGAGTACAGGGATGAAACCCACAAAGCAGGGAGAGCCTGCACATGGACTCAGGCACACAGACCCAAAGCCAATATTTGAAGCCTCGACCCTGGAGGTGCTAGGCCATGGTGCTAACACTACACCGCCGTGCTGCCTGTTAACAATTGTTAATCAATGAATTATTAATAATTAATGACAACCAAGTGCACATATTTTCACAGTTTACATTTTATGTAAACAGTTCTAGCAGTACAATCCCAAATTGATGCAAGACAATAAATAAAGCCCAAACAGTTTAAACACACAATAATAATAATAAAAAAAGGATCGTCAGAAATATGGCTTTGTCTTTCTGTTATTATTTAAAAAACTAGCGTACTAAAAATACAATATACTGTATATCACGCACTGCCCGAACTGCCAGAGCGCCCTCTTGTGGTGTTCAAGTTGATAGATATGTGAGCTAAAGTAAAATATGATGAAAAACTAATTTTCATTATTGACGAATAAATATTTAGTCAGATATTCTATCATTGTAATTAATTGATCTATGATTAATCATTAATATATCTAGTCGCATCCCTGCACTAATTATTCGGTATTAGAAGACGAGTCATAAAGAGAAGTTAATGAAGTCTAATCATTATAAATAATGGAACATCAGGGCTGGATTGGAGATATATCGAGTCATTTATTTAGTATATATTTTGTATTTGGTTGTTTGAGCTCCTGAGCTCACTCCTGTCCATAGCCAACCTATTAAAAGCTCCTCTATCCTTCTTCTGACCTCATTTTTTTGCTTGAATCTCCCCCCACCTGCACGTCTTTGTAATAACAGTGTGAACTAGATCACTCGGGAAGTGCCGGGTCACCCCAAAATACAGAATCTCCACTGTAATCACATAAATCTTAGTGCTGAGTGGAATAACTCGGGTAAATACTGCTGAAAAGTAAACTTTAACGGATTAAACAGGGCAGAGCCGTGGATAAGGAGGGGAAAAAATGCTGGGAAACACAAGCTATAATGCGCATTCATTTTTAATGTAGATGCTGATTTAGACACCCAAGACTCAGTTTAGCTAAAAGGCACTGGAGCGCTAATATCATTGAAACACTCTATACGGGTTCTCATGATGTCAGTGCCGTGATGCTTTTAGTAAACTCACCCAGGAATCTTTTATCTCCTAAGTGCGCTTTTATGAAGAAAATGTTTGTTTCTCTTGGTATTTCTTTCAGGCTCATAATACTCTCAGACAATGGGCAATCTCTACGCTACTTTCACAAAGCACAAGGGCTGATCGGCCCTTTTTTTTTTTTTTAAGTCGAGTTTTTTCTTTTCCTCTGAACTTAGGATAACTTATGAGAAGCGATTTCTTTTCCCCCCCAGTACAAAGAAGGTCAGCATTCGGGTCGGATCGTTTCATCACACTGTTCTTGCAGAATTATTCGGAATCAAGTAAAGTCGTTTCACAAAGTTGGGTCTTATCATTTGGCGGAGCTTTCGGAAGGTGCAAGTTCAAGAAGGAAGAGCAGCTCACACACACGCACGCACGCAGACACACACACACTCACCTTATCTTAAAAAGCCCTCACACATTACTGAGCTCACACAAAAGCCCAGTATCACGGATTATCCTCTTACAGCGGGTACACAGAGGCGGTGCTCTGGAACTGGACTTCACTGCAAAATTTAGTTAATAGAAAAATATGAAAAACACATCTCCCGCTTTCCTACTTCCCAGAAATCATTATACGGTACAGGCTTATAATAATAACAACAATAATAATAATAATAATAGCAGAAATAGCTTTTATAACAGGAACATCTTTCCTGTCCATTTCCTGAAATCTTCTGCGCAAATTGTGCAGACTGGATCTGAGATGGTGTTTGGATTGCCGTTAATGTTTCAAGACATATACGTTATATTTATATATCATGAAATTTGCTCCACATTAGGGAGAAATCATTCTTAGTATCATCAATTAGATGGTAGGGGTGTCTAAGACGTTAATAAAAAAAAATAAAAAATGATGTGCATGTTTCAGAGGAGCACCTAAACTGGGCCAGAAGTGCTTGATTTATGGAATAACTGTGGTAAGAATATTCCCAAGGTAAAGTATGTAAGTACATATAACACAGTGACTCCATGGCTGGTATTCCACTTAACATGCTTTCCATCAGGACGTCGGGTGTAAAACGGTTGATCGTTGATATTTTAAGCTTAATTAATGTTTCGCCTAAGCTGCTCCAGTTCCGTCAATCCCGGACTCCTTGAGGAATTTGAGCCGGGCTCGGTTAATAAGTTTGTCGCACGTGTCTAATTTTCCCGACTCCTATACTTAGGGAATCATACAGACGTTCGTTTAAAACGTTTTTGGTTAAAACCGCCGCAACGTTTGGACCTTTCGGGTTCGAGAGACTACGGTCTGATCACGAAGGCTTGTTTAAAAAAATATATATTTTTTGTGACTCTAAAGCCTTTTAACCTGAAAGAGATGGATAACAGTGTTATATTGAAGAGGTGGAGACTTTACAAGTCTGCAAGTGCCAATTAGAGAGAGCCGTGAGTGAGCGAGCGTACCAGGGCAAGAGACTCGCTGACCTGAAGCCGTCTGAATCGGCAAACATTCCTCTGGTAGATACTTCAGATCTTAGGACGGGGAAAAAAAAACTTTCACAATGCATAAAACAGTAAAAGAAAGGAAAAAGGGAGCAATTTAACATGAGGACGAGCGAGGAATGATGAACGACAGAACATTTCGAGGTAAGGACGGGAGAGTCTGCATGTGCCTCTCTAACAATCTTACATTCCAAACCAGTGATCATACTGATGTAATAGTCTCTAATATCTGCTGCCACACACACACACACACACACACACACACACATGCGCACATACTTTCACACATTCAGGAAAACTTGACACCCTTAATCATCACTGAGATGTCAGCACGCTCACCACAGCGGTCAGGGTAACCAGGGCATGCGGCTCATCTCGGCCTGGTGTGAAAATGAACACACACACACACACACGCACACACACACACATGCACATGAACGCTGCCAAAGCAGATGATTAATGGGCTCTAATCAGCAACGCTGTGCCCGCTTCTCTCACCTTGCGGTGGGTAGAGGGGTACGGGTGGGGGAGGGGGGACGTTAGGTGGTGCTCACCTCAACACAAACACACCTCATCCAAAACGAGCTAGTGAGTCTTAACTACAGTAAATAATATGGAGGCTGTGGAATTGCTACTGTCTTGGGGGTTGCGCTTTAAGTTGTGGAGAGTCAGAGAAAAAAAAAGGATGAAGGTAAGGATAGAAATGATGTTTTTACCCTCCTACACACTCCAGTAACCAGTGTTCAGCTTTACTCCCACTGAGTGTACACGACAACACTCACTCAATCTCTCTCTCTCTCTCCCTCGTTCTTTCTGGCTGTGATCCATTCCCAGTGTGGTGAAGCAGTCATGACTCTACTCCCTCTGAAGACTGCACCCTTTAAAGCGCTATCTATAAGGGTCAAATTAAGGGTCAGAGGGTGAAAGTTAATGGAGTTCTTCTAGTAATGTTTACTAGAAAGTCTGAGAAATTAACAAGAGCGGAGCCTTGGGTTAAATTTTACTGTTTAGTTACGAAAATTTTCAGCAAGGTATGAAGCTTTGTTTGTTTACTTGCATTACGTTTCGTTCTCATCCGGTGGTTCGCCTCCAGCGAAGGGAATCACGGCGTTGCTGCACGGTTGTTGAGATGACGTCTTTTGGGGAAGCCCTGCGGTGAGGCGTTGGTTGCCTGGTTACCGATGGCGGCGCTCTGGAACCTCTTCTGAGGGTTTCTTCGTTGCAGGATTTTGGAATTCTGGCACGAAGTCTCGTTGAGAGTTCTTGAAGAGTGGATGATGCCTGCAAAGGTGGCGTAGCGCCCGCAAGGACGGAAAGTCAAGCTTACTGGTCACCTTCAGATGCCTATGACGAATCTCCTTTTGATGACTCTGGAGTAAAAGGTTGCTCGGTCTTTGGGTTTTTAATCTCATGGTGCGGGTCCGTCCCACAGCCGTTTGTCCCAAACAGAGGTGGTTGTGAGCGTAGCCACGCCCACATGATTCCTCCATTCGCCCACATGATGCATATATTAACCTGTGGTTTTTCTGTAACGTGGGAGCCATCTCAGTGGAGTTTTAGTATTTTAGGTAAAGTGTATTAACATTGAATATACAGAGCTTTCATGTGATACTAAACATCCCATGTCTTGTACACCCATTCATACCTTTATCTATAGCAGGGGTTATACCTGGTAATTACACTCCTTATGTTTATGATAAACATGTTGAACACAACACAAAGACATCATACATTCTACTGTATATGCACACACATATATAATTTTATATTTGCCCTACTGGCATACCTTAATTGATTAACATAGTATGTGTCCCTAAAGCTTTGTATGTTCTCTGTTCTGAGGCCCAGAGGAAACACATTCCGGGGGGTCTGCCAGGGGGTTGTGAAACTTCCCTATTCAAGGAATTTGTTCTGATCTACACCGTTTGTGTGATGATGTGAAATGCTTCTCTCTTGTGCAAGGAAGTTGTTTTGCAGATTAATACTGTCTGAGTTTGAGACGTGTAACCGTTTCTTTCCTTAGTTTGGTGATGTCGTGAACTCCCTCAATCAACGTCTTGCTGATTTGCACCATTGTAAGTCAGGGTTGGTGAAAGCCATCTGGGTTTCCTCTTTTGACTCGGTCACGTCTCCAGATGCTTTACACCACTGAGAGATCACTTTGTCAGCATGGTGCCATTTGAGGTGGCCTGCCAGTCCCGACACCGGTCTCTCCTATGGAGCGATTGTGATGTCCTCAGCTGGTGTGGGTGGAGACCAGAAGCTGCTCACGAGAGCCGGCAAATGTCAGGAGATTGCAGAAGAGATGAACAGGCCAAGGACGGCGGAGCTTTCTTTTGTCTCCCACTGAAACGGTCATCTTCCCCTGAGGAAAGTCTGACCCGGATCAGACACCGGCTGACACTTCAGAAATTTACAGGAGAGAACACTAATTAGGGAGAGGGGACGGATTGTCGACAGGGACAAGAGGGTGGAAACCATATAGTGAGGTCAGTTCTCGTAAAAGCAAACGCGGGAGCAGCAGAAATACAGTATGTTGGAGGCTTTCTTGTTGTTCAAGGATACTTTGCCTTTCCTGCTACCGCATCCTTCACACCCACTGTCACCTCAAAGGAAGTCCTTTAAGCATATTTTTGGCATGTTTTTGTGTTGCTATGGAGGTACTCAAACTCAGGATAAAAGCCAAGGATTTTATGACTGAACATAAAAATAAGACAAAATGAGCATTATACTCGCGAAACAACTTGTGCATGGTGTGATTAACTACAAATCAGACATACCTGACAGCAACATTTGTACTGTTGATGTTGGCTGCTACTCTGACCGGCACAGGAGAACACAAAGAATCATCCGTTTCTAATCACTTTCTAATGATCAATATCATTAGGTTTATTTGGAAAGGGTTTGATTTCTCAATTTAGAAATTGGGTTCGATTCCCAGCAAGTGCCCAAACCTCAGCCACTGGATGCAGCGCCGGTGCCGAGCCCAGATAAAATGGGAGGGTTGCGTCAGGAAGGGCATCCGGCGTAAAACCTGTACCAAGCTTGTACGTGTGCACCGGATGGCCCACTGTGGCATCCTCTTGTCGGGAGCCGGAAGACCAACAACAATTAACGAGGGTGACATAATATTAATATGACACAATAAGAATTTTTAATATATATATGTAATGTTTTTAATGTAATTTAAAAAATGTATTTAATCAATTAATATTTAATTTCAGAGTATGAAGTTTCCATGTATCCAAGGTGCACAGAGGCCGATGACATGTTCCGAAAGGAGGGATTTTGTTGAGGAAAGAGCAGTTAAGTGACATTTCGTGCGCAGGGATTAGGGAGCACACTTTAAAGTACACTGTCCCCAGTATGCATCCCCAACTATAAATTTTTTTCCTAGATGAAATAGTTTTTTCAAAACTTTTTGGTGGTGTTTTTTTATATGTAACAAAGACTAATTAGGGCTGCTCGATTTGATACATTTCTGTATCAAATGTATTGAAACATATTTAGCTAAGCTAATAGCAAATAGTCATCACGGCCGCCTTGCCGCCTTGCACCTCCAGGTACCGGGTTCGATTCCCGCATCAGAGCTGTGTGCATGGAGTTTGCATGTTCTCCCCGTGCTTGGTGGGTTTCCTCAGGTTTCCTCCCACAGTCAAAAACATGCAGATTAGGCTAATTAGTGTTTCCAAATTTCCCGCAGTGTGTGAATGTTGACCGGAAGTCCTACCACAACCGTACAAATGGGAATAAATACACTGGTCACCATTGGCCTCCACGGTTCCTCGATGGAGATACTGTAGCAAATAACAACACTAATTATCTCATTAAGATAATTTTGCTAATATTTATGTATTACCTAAAGCATATTTTAAAAAAGCAAACAAATATTTACCTAATTGACTGTAGGTTTATTACCTATAATAAATTGAAGCCTTTTGCGATTTCATAATTGCACAGGTCCATATTGCAATTTAGATTTTTATGTGATTAGTTATGCAGAACTTGGACTAATCTCAACTCTACCCAGTACTCGTCTTGTTTCAGTTACGACTATAGATTTAATTTACATCGACAGAGGAACAGGAACGTAAAGAAGATTGGACTTTTAGTATATTTATTTTTTTTGTTTGTGATAACTCATCCCAGCATATCATGTTGAAATGTGTGTATAGGAAGGTGGATGGATCTGTTGACTGTTTGTGAAGTGTTCTCTTAACAGCCCCCTGTGAATATCTCATAACGTCACACCGTCTCTGCTTGTAAGGCTGATGGGAGGGAACACGAAGCGCATAGAAGCTGCACAGATCTAACACACCCCATGACAGACAGCATTCTGACGCTGATGCCCCCCATCACACACATTGTTCAACTTATGCACATGTGTTAAAACAGGTTAATAAAGGCCAAAGGTGCCACTATCTTCACTCTATCTTCACCACCTAAAGTGACAACTTGGAGATCTGTCTGTGGAAATCCCTGTGCGACTGAAGGTTCAGGGTGGCCCAGCATTAGGCGGCACATCGACGCGTTTCTGCACATATGTCTTTTATGTTTGTGAGACAGCACTGTAGTGAATGTGATGAGGGATCTGTGCGTTGCCATGGGGGAATGTGTTTGCCCCGGGCAATATAAACTTCAGCAGGAACGAGGGAGCCAAGGGTGGAATGATAACAACCAGTCAGTCTTATTGCCCATGCCGTCTCCTCAGCTCTGAAGTTTATATATATAATTTTTTTATTTTTTTTTACATTTTCCAGCTTTGAAGCATCACTTTATGAACTCTCACAAGGTTCATCCATCTGTCTGTATACTGAAAAGATTTTGATATAGAATTTTGTACTCTTAACTTCATCCACAATAATATAACTTCCACCATATTTGTTTCTGTCAACAACATGGAAACATGGCAGTGCCCAAGCGTCTCTCTCTCTCTCTCTCTCTCTCTCTCTCTCTACCATACAAAGCAACGAAAACATAAAATTGATATTCCCTCTTATTCACATTACACACGGACTACAAAAGATGTGACTTTAGCGTGAAAGACGGAAAGACAGTCTATTCTGGTGTGGATAGAAAGACAACCCGGATGAGATAAGATTTCAAGATTCAAATTTCCATGCATTTGTGTGGACTAGGCCTCAGCCTAATGAGACTTGTTTGCATAATTAGTCAATCTGGACGCTAAGAGCTCCATTACGCTACACTCGAGCAAGGTGAAAATGACAGAACTGGCATACGAGTACTATCAGGTGTTACAGCCGGAGATGCACAAAACTCCTCTTTCACTACTTCCTGTTTGGCAGAACAGTTTGTTTTTGGGTGCACGCACAAAAAAATTTAGATTACAAAGTTTAATGTAGTAGAACTACATTCTAAAATACAATCCAGATTCCCTCCTGGAATCAGAGGAACGTGCATAACCACAAGCGCCACAGAAAAATAGCAGGCAACAGCAATTTACCAGAATATTAAATTGGAAGGCAGCCAAAATGGTAAAAAAAAAAAAAAAATTAACTGAGATCAGTTCTGTGAAAGCAGATGTATTGCAGTGTGGATGCTGTGCAAACACCATCTTATAGTACAGTACAGTAATCTGGGAGCTGAGATGATAATAGTTCTGAAAGAAAATGAAACAGAGAGGTGACATGAGATACACACACACTGCTATACAAATAAAATTGAATTGAATTGAATTGAATTGAAGGGATCATGGATGTGTTCAGATTTGTTAAGATTGGATGTTAGTCATTACAGTATGAATGCTCCAAGAATTGTCCCAAGAATGTTAGCAAGGACGGTAGCAAGAAGAGTTTGACTTTTTAAACCAGTCGGTGCCAAGAGGAATCATAAACTAAAAGGTTTAATATCTATTTATTTCATATTTCACTTCATTGATTGTTTTTATATGCAAAAATATGATTATAGTGTTGGTAATTGGCAATATTGGTGATATTTTTGGAAGGCTAATAATCTGCATTTACATTATTTCCTATGGAAGAATGTGTTTTGCAATACAAATTTTCGCCATAAGAACTCGCCTCCGGATTGAATTTGTAAATACTTTAATTTTATGTATTGGAAAAACTTTCCAGCAATAGAACCCATGTTTCTTAACACTGTTATTTAAGATTCTAGGTAACATTACTTTTAATAACAGACTAGAAAACAGAGATGGAGAAAAATCGATTCAGATCATATCAAGATTATTTTGTGTGACAATTTACATATTGAAGAATCAAAAATCAAAATTTAATAATAATAAAAAAGGATTTTAAGTTAATACTGTATATGTTTGCATTTAAAGGAGTAAATGTAGTAGGTACAGCAAGTTTGTTTAGAATTGTAAATTTTTTAAAATAACAAATAGGGACATTTATAAAATCGCTATGCTTACAGAATCACAATACAAATCAAATCGGCAAATAGGTATCGTGTTAATATCATATCAAGAGCTCCCTGGTGATTCCCATCTCTATTATAAAACAGCTGATCCCTGACCCATAGGGATATGAGAATGGCGGTTCTATCCTATTGTAGGTGTGCGCTTTCAGACCACATAGAAGAAACTGTATTTGTTTGAATTTTGTGTTTAAAACAGCCACAGTAGCTTCAGCTGCATTTTATAATGGCTGACTATCTTTTAAAACAAGGGTTCTGCAGGACTGAGAAGCACAGGATTATGTTGTAGGCTGTCTTCATGTTCAGTTCAACAGTTTTGGCCTTAGAGGTTTTGTAATGTCATCCATCCTGCTTTAGGTTATGTTGACTTAAGCCTTGGCTCAGGTTGTTCCTCACCACGTGATCCTTTTCTCTTTAACCTAGCAGGCTGCCGCAACTCGAACACCCTTACCCTTTAGCGCTAAATCCGATTCGTTATTCTCACACACACATATTCCCTTCGCATTACTTTGTAAAACACTCGTCCAGTATTGCATAGTTACCTTTGATCTCTTATCTCCCTTGCTGTCTCATCGGGTTATAAAAACAAACCTTGTTTTGTGAGATTGAGGTTTTCGCTACTCTCTCTCTCTCTCTCTCTCTCTCTCTCTCTCTCACACTCTCTCTCTGCCCATCCATGCCAGAGAAAGCCCTATTGGCATGTGCCAATGCCCTAGGACAGAGAGAGAATACCCAATATGCATATTATTCTAATACCCTGAGTCAGTGCCCAGAATCCGCTGGCATGATTGCGTAATGAATGCTGCGCCTTGTAGGCCTCAAACATAAAGCTGTGTGTGCCTCGGCAATGAATTATTCATTCGTGCCTCAAGGCAGCAAATCAGCCAGGCAACAGCTAAGAAAATTAGCTACCAATTAGTGTTTATTTGCGGTGATAGCTGGAGAAAGTTTCTCCTTCACATTTTCTCTCTCTCTCTCTCTCTCTCTCTCTCTCTCTACATTTTTACATTTCAGACTGCTTGACTTGCGCCAGCAGAGACATCAACAAAGCAAAAAAGTTCCTAGATGTTAACCTTGAAATAGAGAGAGAGAAAGAGAGAGAGAGAGACAGAAAGAGGAAGGCTGCTGGAATCATATCCATAGCATTTATTTTCTGCCATTTCCCAGTGAGATCAGAACTCTCTGACTGTGTGTGTGTTCATTCTCATACAGACGGAGTGCACCACTTCTGTTGACCAAAAACTCAACCTCTCTAGTTTCCACTTTTAAACCCCCTCTCGGCTTCCTGCCTCCGTCCTCCACTGATAGCAAACAGCTTACGCCGAGACGGAGCAGATAACAGACATCAATCGAGATTTTGTCTGATGCGGATCTAGAGATCAGTCCGGCGACAAGGTGCGTGCGTATCTCTGTGTGTGGATTTGCAGGTGTTTCTTCAGTCTCCATTAAAGCGTCCATAAACCGCTGGATTTAACGATCCCACAGGGGCTAAATAGTGTTTTTCCTGTATTAACTGAACACTCGAGTGTTTTCCAGCCTAATCACAATCCACCAGATCTGAAGAGTGCGAGCAGTTACCACTACACCGCACAAGAATGGAATCGATACGCACTTATTACGGACACCTAAGGGAGGCTCTTGAGGCATCAATAAGCGCTCATGCAAAACCCCATCATACATACATACATACAGTACTGTGCAAAAGTCTTAGGCACCATATTATATGCTGTACCAATTTTGTTATGTATGTTCATCATGTCTGCATAATTATGTGCAAAATCATTCAGTATATCCATATATAACTTAAAAATGTATAAATTAATAACATTACAGGATGCATACTGTACATATGCATGGCTGTAAAGAAAAAAAAATATGGAACAAGACAGACAAGTTAAAACTGTACAAATCTGTGTCTAAAACTCCTGATTTTAAGCAATGAGTTTTCACTCCAAATATTGACGGTTTATTTTATTAATCTTTTTTGCTCTTTATAGACGTTTCTTTTATGCAGAAATGTTTTCAAAAGCATCTTTTGCTTATGCCACAGAACTATAAGTAAAACAGTTGTTAGGTTTTACTGAGCTTGCTGGAGAATATGAGTTCATCTGGTAACTTTGTCACACTCGCTCCTTTCTATTT